>JASEVX010000016.1:4645433-4785433 GCA_031761405.1 Serripes groenlandicus
ACGAACTATGTGAATAAACCTAGTCGGGTCATTTGGGGGCTTTGTAAGGGTCACCGTTTGATAATCTGTAGGCCTTTAGCACAACGTCTTTGACTTGAAAGCGTCATTTGTCTTCCTGCATGGTATATCATTTTATCTAAAGAAGCAGCCAGTTGCTTGGAAAGAATGTTGTATGGAGTTCTGGTGTGCGAAAGCCAGTAAACAACTCGGTATATTTACCTATCTAGTTTTGTAAATGAATGCTAATAATATTAAATTCTAGAATGTGTAAGTATTGCATTATTCTTGTTATAGGAGATGAAACATCTTTAATGTTGGACTTTCATTTATACAATACAAATTATGTGAACAATTTGAAAAGTTATGATAAAAAAAGATAATAATAATTTAACCCAGAACTGTCACCGTATTTTGGAGCAAGACATTTTCTTTCCCAAGACAATTTGTATTTTTTTGGGGCATTTGAATACATAAGAACCAAAGAAAATGACAAATGCATAATAAACACATTTACGGAATTAGTCAGTTAGAGTTGGAGACGCCGTATCTTTTATTTGTCAACGCCACGGGAAAGCCAACCGTCAACCGTCAGGACATATATGGACATATCGAGGGTTTGGCGTGAAACGGTTGTAACTAAAATTTGTATTTTTTTGCCAAGGTTAATCACCTCGCTAAAAAGTCTTTATAAGCGTTAAATCATTTTTCTTGGTAAATAATGGAAATTTAGGTGCCATTGCTCGTTCTGAGCAATGGCTGCTAAATTTGCATTGTTTACAAAGGGGTCAAAATTGCCCCATAAACCCAGGTTTTCAAAAATAGGTTTTCAGTTACAACCGTTTCACACCAATCCCTCGATATGTCCCCGTCCATTAAATGAGATAAAATCATTTTTTCATGGTAAAAAATGGAAAGTTAGGTGCCATTGCTCGTTCTGAGCAATAGCACATAAATTTGCATTGTTTACAAAGGGGTCAAAATTGCCCTGAAACCCGGGTTTTCGAAATAGGTTTTTAGTTACAACCGTTTCACGCCAAGCCCTCGATATGTGTCCGTCCATTAAATGAGATAAAATCATTTTTTCATGGTAAAAAATGGAAAGTTAGGTGCCATTGCTCATTCTGAGCAATGGCACCTAAATGTGCATTGTTTACAAAGGGGTCAAAATTGCCCCTAAACCCATGTTTTCAGAATAGTTGTTTTTAGTTACAACCGTTTCAGGCCAAGCCCTCGATATTTGCCCGTCATTAAATGAGGTAAAAATTGATGTTTGTGATAAGTATAGATCAAGAGCCACCTGTAGAGTGTATGCGATCGGAATGACTCGCAGTCTTTACCCGTTCTCTCATGCCGACGCGTTTTGTCGTATCCACAGCAGACGACCTATGAAAGCATTGTTGCAAAAGGAGACAATATGAAGCAAATTCTAGTTTTGTAGACTCGATTCAATAATTTATATAGAGTTTCATTTGTTTTCCCAATACAATTTTTAAGTTAAATGCATCATATTTATTGTAAATGTGAACATGTTAAAGCAACGTATTTTAACATAGTGTATTGCTGAACTACGCTAAATATTAAACAAGTTTAACACTTCTTTTTTAATGAATAGAAATATGACTACACCCTAAGAAACCTTAAACCCTAAATAAACAACAAAAACAAAACAACAAACAAACCATAAACCACCGCAAATAACTGTCAATGAGTGTAACTACAAAGTCACTTTTCACATACCGTACGGTTGTCACGCGAGAGCTTAACCTTCTTTGATAAATGTAAGGACAACTCTCAAAGCTATCCATAAATAAACACATTCATACTAAATATGAGCCGTCCGCGAGAAAACCATCACAATATGGCCTCTGCGTAATGTATCGACCCAGATCAGTCTGCGCAGTCCGCGCAGACTGATCCGGGGCGACACATTCCGTCTCAGGTGGATAGAGGTATAGAGTAATGATTCCTGAAACAGAAAATCCACAGGAGGCGAAAAGTGTCTGTCCGGGTTAGCCTGCGCGGCATGATAGACTGATCCGGGTCGATACTTTACGCAGAGTCCACAATGTTGGTTTTCTCGCGGAACGGCTCACATTTAGAGTCGGAAACGCCGTATTATTTTTATATTTAGCAACGCAACTAAAACTCAAACCTTCATGAATATGCGGGCCGAGCCCCGGTAGCTCAGTCGGTAGCGACGCGGGCTGTCAATCCAGGGGTTGTGAGTTCGAATCCCGGCTCGGCCAACTTTCTTTCCGACGATTGACAATAGTCAATGCGACATGCGTCACACTTCTTCCAACAATGGCTAAGTCTATGTGGACAAGCAGCCAGTTGCTTGGGAAGATTGTTGTGTGGAGTACTGGTAAGAGAAAACCAGGAAATGCATTAGTACATGTAGGCGAACTGGTCGCCGTGATATAACTGAGAAATTGTTAAAAACGGCGTTAAACCCCAATCAATCAATCAACATGCGGACATATCCGCCCGTCAATATAATTAGGTAAACATTTCCCGAATGCAGACACATTTGACGCATCTTCAGCTGATAAACTTTGTAAACAGAGTAAGAAAAGGTAAACCATTGATCGAAGGCTACGAATCTTTTTCTAACAAATATCATCCATCATGCTGTAAAAGTAAATAATTGGTAAACATAAATAGTTTGTTAAACATTAAACAAAATGAATCTTGAAAAAGACTAAGTGGTCGGAAATTCGATAACAAAACAGTTTTGATGATATAAAGTGATTTAAGGTTATCTTATACTTATTTACGTAAACACATACAATCCAACTTGTGTTTAAAGACCACCAGTGGTAAGAGAACAATCTGGTCGTTGTTCCCGGGTGGTGTTTAATCACAGGGTTATTCATGCAGAACATGAGTAAATAATTGGGAAATTATGTTTGGTTGCTACATACAGGAAATTGCGTAATAAAGGTGGTCTTTAGCACAGGTTTGAATGTATAATCAAAATGACGAGTTAAACACAGTTAAGCGTTGAGTGTCTTGAAGTAGTCTCTTCCATGGTCAAGATCGATCGAATTTTATTTTAAAAGCAAGAAATGCTCATTTCAAATCAGAGTGGTCGTTCCTAGCTATGTCTAGATGTTTCACCTCAATCTGTATTGTTTGGATAAACCTTAATTTCGCGAGTGCGGAGAAATCCGAATCAAAATCTAGTTAATGGTAGTTAAGGGTTAAAGAAAAACTGTTAGACGCAACACGTAATTGTTTTCGCCCCTCTAACAAAATGTTGACTTTATCCCGCAAATTACTCCAAATCTCGTTATTCATCGTAAAATCTCGTTATTCCTCGTCAGTACTCTCGTCGCGTATGAGATCTCTTGAAATCCCGATGTCATGTAGCAGGAAAATTGAAGTGGGACCTTTTCAATTAGCTTCCACTACTTTGCCAATGTAACCATGTAATTGGCTCTAATTTGCTTTGAAATTAAAGTCAGATTTCTCACGTGACTTGAATGAGACATTGCGAGACATTATAATGAGACTCTCGTTATGCGAATAAAAGCCATTTCCATGTATTTATCAACGACATGCTGTAGAAGATAATTATTTTAAATCCTTCTCCTTTTCCTATTTATCTATGCTAAATTTAAGAATGTAGTTTGTGTCTACTTTTCTTCCTTACTTACCGTCTTAGGTGTGAGAGGTCATTGGTTCGATCCTCGCCGCATCTTACCAAATGCTTTAAAATCGTAATAATGGTTCCACTCACTGGCACTCCTTAGCACTCAGGGTTGCGGGTTAAGTACTGGTAACCAGACCAGGAAAAGCCGTAATATAACTGAAAATATTATGCTTGAAACACCAACTTGTAAATCTATCTTCCTTTCTTTGTCCTTGAAGAAAATAATATTAATGTATATGGGCCTGAGGCCTTAATACTTGAATAAAAACATTGTAAGCATTCTGGTTGATATACAACGGACAACTCCTAAACATGTTGCGCTGCTTTTGCTAAAGTGTCTGTAGTTCACTTTGGTTTTTAAAAAAGGAAACACTTCACCATGATAGCTGCGAGAGGGGATCGGACCAAGACACCCAGTTTAAAATCGCTAACTCTAGCACCTCTCCACATGCATCTTTTTTGTATTGACAAATGATTAATATATTTGATACACTTTACCAAATAGATTAGTTGACTTTACTAAGACATAAATGTCCTTATTACCTACCTGAAGTGGTATAGGATTTCCCTAGTGTTTTTGGGGTCGCAGGTTCGATCCCCGACCGGGTCATACCATAAAATAGTAGTAATGGATTTCCCTCCTTGTCATTCAGGAGGTTTGGGTTTCAACATTGCGACTGATACGCTGTGTCAGTATAAATAGACACGTGTAACTGATACGCTGTGTCAGTATAAATAGACACGTGTAACTGATACGCTGTGTCAGTATAAATAGACACTTGTAACTTACCGACTGATACGCTGTGTCAGTATAACTAGACACTTGTAACTTACCGACTGATACGCTGTGTCAGTATAAATAGACACTTGTAACTTACCGACTGATACGCTGTGTCAGTATAAATAGACACGTGTAAATTACCGACTGATACGCTGTGTCAGTATAACTAGACACTTGTAACTTACCGACTGATACGCTGTGTCAGTATAACTAGACACTTGTAACCTACCGACTGATACGCTGTGTCAGTATAAATAGACACTTGTAACTTACCGACTGATACGCTGTGTCAGTATAACTAGACACTTGTAACTTACCGACTGATACGCTGTGTCAGTATAACTAGACACTTGTAACTTACCGACTGATACGCTGTGTCAGTATAAATAGACACTTGTAACTTACCGACTGATACGCTGTGTCAGTATAACTAGACACTTGTAACTTACCGACTGATACGCTGTGTCAGTATAACTAGACACTTGTAACTTACCGACTGATACGCTGTGTCAGTATAAATAGACACTTGTAACTTACCGACTGATACGCTGTGTCAGTATAAATAGACACTTGTAACTTACCGACTGATACGCTGTATCAGTATAACTAGACACTTGTAACTTACCGACTGATACGCTGTGTCAGTATAACTAGACACTTGTAACTTACCGACTGATACGCTGTGTCAGTATAACTAGACACTTGTAACTTACCGACTGATACGCTGTGTCAGTATAAATAGACACTTGTAACTTACCGACTGATACGCTGTGTCAGTATAACTAGACACTTGTAGCTTACCGACTGATACGCTGTGTCAGTATAACTAGACACTTGTAACTTACCGACTGATACGCTGTGTCAGTATAAATAGACACTTGTAACTTACCGACTGATACGCTGTGTCAGTATAAATAGACACTTGTAACTTACCGACTGATACGCTGTGTCAGTATAAATAGACACTTGTAACTTACCGACTGATACGCTGTGTCAGTATAAATAGACACGTGTAACTTACCGAGGAAACGCCGTGGTGTAACTGACACCATATCGAGGGCTTGGCGTGAAACGGTTGTAACTAAAATTAGTATTTTTTTACCAAGGTGAATTACCTCGCCATAAAGTCTTTATAAGAGTTAGATCATTTTTCTTGGTAAACAATGGAAATTTAGGTGCCATTGCTCGTTCTGAGCAATGGCACCTAAATTTGCATTGTTTACAAAAGGGTCAAAATTGCTCCTTAACCAAGGTTTTCAAAATAGGTTTTAAGTTACAACCGTTTCACGCCAAGCCCTCGATATTGAAAGCTGTGTAACACACGTAACCATCACAACTTTACACTAACCGATACGAGTCGTTCCACGAGAAAACCAATATTCTGGACTCTGCATAATGTTTCGACCCAGATCAGCCTGCCCAGTCCTCGCAGGCTAATCCGAGCCGACACATTCCGTCTCAGGGGATATAGGTATGGAGTAATTATTCCTGAATCAGAAAATCCACAGGAGGCGAACGGGGTCTGTACGGGTAAGCCCGCGCGGCATGCTTAGGATGATCCGGGTCGATACTTTACGCAGAGTCCACAATGTTGGTTTACTCTTGAGACGGCTCAATTATGTATTTGTGTTCCATTGTAATAAATACCCTTAGGATGATCCGGGTCGATACATTATTATTCATGATGTTGGTTGTCTCGTGGCATGGGTCATATATAGGCATGTTTATATAGAAAAGCGAAATAGAAAACGACACCCATGGATTTTCTTTCCGATAAGATGGTGAAATTTTACCGGTATAATTGAGAATACGAGTTATTAAATACGACATTCGTGACTTGTACAATTTATCAGATGTATCTTTGGAAATTATACGAGAAAGGAACAGATGTAAAATTGTACGGTTATATACATTTATTCTGCTTAGGAGTTTTACTGACATTCTGGTTTTGGCATCGCTTATTATCATTTTGGCGTAAAATAAGTTGGGGATACACTTATAGACTTTTGTTGATAGAAACGTCAATATATACAGTATACTACGCTGGTGAGACTGAGTGTGGGGATGCATGCGCTTGGACGAGTTTTCTCAATATCAGTGCAGGCAAGAATATCCCCATTTTTTTTGCCGTGGTCCATATATCTATTTGTCGTGGTTTATAGTTCTTTTCGTCGAAATGTATTTCGCCTTCACACGAATGTCACTTTGTAACCCGTGACCTCGGAGACTGGCAAGAATAATAATTATAATAATAATAATGATAATGATAAGAAGAAGAAGAAGAAGAAGAAGAAGAAGAAGAAGAAGAAGAAGAAGAGGAAGAAGAAGAAGAAGAAGAAGAAGAAGAAGAAGAAGAAGAAGAAGAAGAAGAAGAAGAAGAAGAAGAAGAAGAAGAAGAAGAAGAAGAAGAAGAAGAAGAAGAAGAAGAAGAAGAAGAAGAAGAAGAAGCAGAAGAAGAAGAAGAAGAAGAAGAAGAAGAAGAAGAAGAAGAAGAAGAAGAAGAAGAAGAAGAAGAAGAAGTAGAAGAAGAAGAAGAAGTAGAAGAAGAAGAAGAAGTAGAAGAAGAAGAAGAAGAAGAAGAAGAAGAAGTAGAAGAAGAAGAAGAAGAAGAAGTAGAAGAAGAAGAAGAAAAAGAAGAAGAAGAAGAAGAATATTTATTATAATAATAATAATGATAATGATAAGAAGAAGAAGAAGAAGAAGAAGAAGAAGAAGAAGAAGAAGAAGAAGAAGAGGAAGAAGAAGAAGAAGAAGAAGAAGAAGAAGAAGAAGAAGAAGAAGAAGAAGAAGAAGAAGAAGAAGAAGAAGAAGAAGAAGAAGAAGAAGAAGAAGAAGAAGAAGAAGAAGAAGAAGAAGAAGAAGAAGAAGCAGAAGAAAAGAAGAAGAAGAAGAAGAAGAAGAAGAAGAAGAAGAAGAAGAAGAAGAAGAAGAAGAAGAAGAAGTAGAAGAAGAAGAAGAAGTAGAAGAAGAAGAAGAAGTAGAAGAAGAAGAAGAAGAAGAAGAAGAAGAAGTAGAAGAAGAAGAAGAAGAAGAAGTAGAAGAAGAAGAAGAAAAAGAAGAAGAAGAAGAAGAATATTTATTTAATGAAGGTTATAAATTAAGATGTATTTTGATGTATTTTATTATATCTTTATTTCCTCCGATCACCGAAGATAGTACAAAGTACAAAGAAACAATACAATGTTGACAGAGAACGTTGACACAAACATTGAACCAAAAGTGACAAACATTGAATAGTTAACACATTTACACAAAACAAACATCATTCATTTCGTAAAGTTGATTGAAAAAGAACTTATACGTCAATAATAAACACGAATATATACAATGAGTACACTAACATTTATGCATGTTGCTAGCACAACAAAAACAGAGTTAGTTTATGTAAAAACCCTGGATATTCTGCTTGAATGAGTAGAACACCCAGAGTCTTCATTGTTCGCAAGACATATTCTAAAATACCCCTAAGGAGCACCTCATCGAAACGAAATATGAAGTGCTCTGAAGGGTAATAGTTAATGTACAAACGAGAAGACATAACAGAATAATTGACAGACAGGTGAGAGGAGGGATAGAATATGTTTGTCTCTAGATAGAGAGAATGAGAAATCAATACAGATGAAAGATAGAGGGTGAAGAAGTAAAGATATATATACATATACATTAACACATATACATAAACACACATACATACATACATACATACATACATACATACATACACACGTCTCTATATATATATATATACGTACACATACATACACACACGTACACATTAGTACACAGACATACACATACAAACACAAACACACGAATACACATACATGTGCATATACATACAGGTGTACATCATAAGCCCATCCGTTGGGTATATTTACAGCTAAACAGAACTGTTTCTCAATACATTATGTATGTATCGCATACACACTTGAACATAACAGGTCGGGTATACTTAAATGCTTGCAATAAACAGGAACGTTCACCTTGGTTTTGGACATGTAACCATTAGCCAATTAGTTGAGTAACATAACGAATATATTTCACTTATCCATCATGCTCCATGTGTAAATTAACCAGTACCAGGCTAGGAAATGACCGCCGCATATGGGATCGAAACCGGAACCGGAACTTACGGTTCAAAATGCTCGACGCTAACCAATCGGCTACGGCGTATTCCTCATACGTATAATCATATACATGTCACACATATCGAGGGCTTGGCGTGAAACGGTTGTAACTAAAAACCTATTTTGAAAACCCTGGTTTAGGTGCAATTTTGACCCTTTTGTAAAACAATGCAAATTTAGGTGACATTGCTCAGAACGAGCAATGGCACCTAAGTTTCCATAGTTTAGCAAGAAAAATGATTTTAACGCTTATAAAGACTTTATGGCGAGGCGATTAACCTTGGTAAATAATTCCAATTTTAGTTACAACCGTTCATGCCAAGCCCTAGATATGAGCCGTTCCATGAGAAGACCAACATTATGGCCTCTGCGTAATATATCGACCCGGATCAGTCTGTGCAGGCTAATCCGGGCCGACACATTCCGTCTCAGGGAGATAGAGATATATAAAATAATGATTCATGCAACAGAAAATCCACATGGAGTTAAAATGTGTCTGTCCGGGTTAGACTGCGCGGCATGCTTAGGCTGATCCGGTTCGACAATGTCGTAATACGGCTCATATATATTTTTGTGAATGAAAGTGCAATGAATTTATCTCTTTCATTGCAGTACCGATCCTAAATAAACGTCTGATTGACAAATGTTCTTAAAAAAAGATCCGTGAATGCTCGGGCTTGTTAAGAATAATCTAATAGAAAATAAATCCAATATAGCCAATATCCGAACAGTAAAAAGAGACAGGCAAACTTCATTTAGACGGCTAGCGCGTGGAAAATAGGAGTTTGTTTGCTGATATGGTCGCACCCTTTACCCTTTACCGTGAATTCATTTCCATTAAAAAACATCTGCGACGTTTTGAATTGATTATATATGAGCCGTTCCACGAGAAAACCAATATTATAGATTCCGTGCTGGCTAATCCGGGACGACACATTCTGTCTCATGGCGGATATAGGTAGTATACATTAATGATTCCTGAAACAAAAAGATCCACAGGCGAACAGTGTCAGTACGGATTACCTGCGCGGCATACCTAGACTGATCCGGGTTGATTCTTTACGCAGAGTCAATAACGTTGGTTTTCTCGTGGAATGCCTCGTATACTATTTATTTATTTACTTATTGGGGTTTGACGTCGCTTTCAACATTATTTCAGTTATATCACGGCGACAGTGCACTTATTCATGACCCCATGGTAAACAAACCAGTACTAGGCTAGAAAATGTGCCTTGCCCAAGGGCACTACACCTGCCTCATATACACACTGTATACATATATATATATAGGTGGAAACGTACACAAAATATCTCTAAATTTGGGTGACTAAATCTCTAAAGTTGAGTGACTAAATCGGTTTAAATTCATTGTGATAAAAGGATTAATAACGCGTTACTATAAACTACACGAGACAGATATTACTGAGCAATTTGCGGCCATAGTGTCATATAACAAAAATAATCCTGATTTGCAAAGTATTGTTCATTTTTCTTTGAAATACTCACACTTCTAAAATTAGAATCCTTACACTGAATAGTCCAGCCCCATAATGAATGTTATAGATAGAAATTTAATATGACCAATTTTTCCTCTTGTCGCAATATTTTTAAAAATCGCCTGCTACATATGCGTCAGTCAGAGTTAGTTTATATATGGGATTGGGTTTAAAAGAGTGTAAGTTAATGTAGTGTTTAAGTCACATAAGATATCTGATTTATGAATATGTCATCTGTAAAGAAATAAACAAACATAAAGACAAATAAATGGTTACAATGTGTATTACAAGAGAACCATTATCTTAATCTCGCAATGTCTCATTCAAGTCACGTGAGAAAGCTGACTTTAATTTCAAAGCAAAATGAGAGCCAATTACGTGGTTACATTGGCAAAGTAGTGGAAGCTAATTGAAAAAGTTCCACTTCAATTTCCCTGCTACATGACATCGGGATTTCAAGAGATCTCAACGCGACGAGAGTACTGACGAGGAATAACGAGATTTGGAGTAATTTGCGGGATAAAGTCAACATTTTGTTAGAGGGGCGAACACAATTACGTGTTGCGTCTAACATTTTTTCTTTTAACCTTAAGTTACCATTCACAATTTTTGAAATTTTGTTATTTTGTAATTGTTTTGCAATTTGTTTACAGTTCTTTTCCAGAAAGGGCGTAAATGGCTGTTTCGAAACGAAAGTTGTTATTAAACACGCACCAAGTTAACAATGAACAAATAATTATTGTATATTGTAGAAGAATGATTTGGGTCATGCAATCGCTTCGGGCACGTAATTGGTATGTCTCTTGTCATCTTTGTACTAGGAGAAATGCCGACGACATGAGCGACTCAGTGCTGTGAATTTAAGTCGATATATGTGTTTATCAAGTGTACATAAATATCTTGTTTTCTTAACAGTGACAAATAAGTCCATGGGGCCGGGTGTTTTCCCATTATTAAATGTTATTATACGTTTGTGTTGTTATACACATGTCACTATAATAACTTACTTACTTACTTACTTACTTACTTACTTACTTACTTACTTACTTACTTACTTACTCACTTACTTACTTACTCGGAGACTAAAGTAATACAATGGACTCGCGATAACAGGAGGTCGAAAAGGACCCATCAATATGTTTGAGTGATCTTTTGACTTGTTGCTTATTAACTGGTGCATTAAAAGCTTCGTTATACATATATACTTAAAATCATAATATCAACAAAACAGCACATCCTTTGTTCCGATTGTTCTTCTGAGAAAAAAGAACGGCTACTAAGCTAGTTTCCAAATGACAATTTATTTTCAAGAATTGGCTCACGTTAAAATAATTATCCCCATCATTTTAGTTTCAAATGTAAAACGGACGTTGAATATCGAGGGCTTGGCGTGAAACGGTTGTAACTAAAATTTGTATTTTTTTTACCTAAGTTAATCACCTCATCATAAAGTCTTTATAAGCGTTAAATCATTTTTCTTGGTAAACAATGGAAATTTAGGTGCCATTGCTCGTTCTGAGCAATGGCACATAAATGTGCATTGTTTACAAAGGGGTCAAAATTGCCCCTAAACCAGGGTTTTCAAAATAGGTTTTTAGTTACAACCGTATTACGCCAAGCCCTCGATATATAACCCTTTCTACATGTATAGGAATTGTTATGCATTTATAGAAGATGCCGTTTTGAAATCACTGTGGCAAAAGAAGAAATTGCTACAATGGTTTCAACTTTATTCAACACTTATAATCTGAATTGAGAGAGTATCCATATGTTGACCAATATGTTTTTAAAAGCTGTCTGCTGTAGATTTGGTGTATGCGAGAAAGGGTTGATGATACGCATTTTTAAATGTCGAGTAGTATCAAAAGTGTCTGTTTTGCGTCTATCACTTGTTTATTTCTATTACATATACACGTACATCATACCTCCTAAAATTCTTGGCAATTCTGAAATATTGATATCTTCGTTCGGGGATGCAATAACTACATATTGTACAACCTGTACATTCGGCCTGCTCGAAACAGAACACCGATAACATTATAGATGTGTATATGTGTATATAGACTCCAGAAACCACAAACTGATGGGATATAAACTTACGTACATAGACATTACCTTTATATATAGTGATATATAGGCCCAGTGGGTCGGGCGTTTTTCCAACCAACTTAGTATTATGTTTTATTATGTTATACACATGTCACTTTAATAACATATTTACTGACGTACTAAGAAAAGTAATGAAAGGGTTTTGTTATACTATGTGATGCAGTAATTATCGTTCTTTGCAAAATAACCTGTACGATTGAAACTCAACTCGGCGATAACTTCTTTATCGGATATATCTATAAAAGATATACACGAATTGAATATAGAATAATGCATGCGCCTCGTCTCGTCAGCATCTTAATTGCCTCCTTAAACGCAGTCATGGAATTATCATCTGACGAAATGCTAGAGGTTTAGCACCTGTTGCTCTACTCACATGGTATTAGTTTACTATTTCCGCCATACAATAAATAGAGCAAACGACTTTGGAAAAGTGTGGCAATAGTATCATTTATGTGCACATGTAGGTTCATCAACATTCAAATACATGTGTGTGTCGTTTGTCTTACAAAGCATACCATCCTAAGCACATCTTACATTCGATAAACAGATATGTACATCAAAATAATACTCATTGTAACACAGGTTGGATGACCAGATTATGATACCTGTATCAAAATACATATACATGTACATTTTTCACAGAACTGTTGCGACTAGCTATATATTTATTCTTCTTCCACCAATGAGACTGTCAGGGAAGAATGTTGTGTTGAGAACTGATCCACGAAAACCAAGCAAACATGTGGTTGGGTGACCTGGCAATTATTTTTGATTCTTATAGTGTTTACCGCCGCTGCCAACAATTGCTCACTCTTTTAACGGGTTATCCTTGGTACTTTACCAATACTTCTGGTCAATTTATCCTCAAACCAGTGGGTAAATCGTAATGCTTACCCCGCAATCGTGAGTACCATGTAGGGAAAGCAGTAACTACTATTTTAAAACATTTAGTATGACCCGGCACAGGATAGAACCCACTACTTCACGAATCCGAGGCAAACGTTGTCATTCTACAGCACCGACGCGAGCTGGCAATCTTGATATACTTGAACAACTGTTGTTGATTTTGTTCGTCCTACAAGTAGAAACCTCCGTTTATGTTCAATTTTAACAATACATAGTTTAAACATAACATACATATACATATACGGCCATATATGGTATATAAATGCAAATACTTTTGTAATGCAATGAATATTGTAATGCAAAGATTGTTGTAATGCCAATAATAACTTAATGCAAACAAAAGTTTTATAAAATTAATTGTGTTATGCAAATAATAGTGTAATGCAACGCATATATATATACACATAAAACGCATCAGGCGATGTGCGTTTTTTAATGAATCTGCGTACAGTGAATACTCAGAGTCTCGCCGGTATCTTCACTGTTAGCTTGCATGAAGTGTAAGACCGAGACGTAACTTCTGATAAAACACAACATGAATGTTAGACCCACTCGCGTTATAATTACAACATCTTTGTACTTGACCTCGTTATGGAGAATCAATATGACCGTACCCAATACAGCAGACGAGTTTTATTATATATATATTTATTTTATCATCAAATCTGTCATTTTTATGTGAGCTTTCTATGGATTTATGACGAAATCTATCCCATAATTCCATAACCCTTTCCCTCATATAGACGCTTTCTGACGCCTCTGCAGCAGACAGCTTTTTGGAAACATAGTGACAAAAGAAGAAATTGCACAAAACGTGCAATTTCTCCTTTTGCTACAATGCTTTCCACTTTGTGTCATAGGTTATCCATTCAATTATGGAGATTTTCTATTTTTTGACAAAAATACGTTCAAAGTGGTCTGCCGCAGAATTGTCGTATGAGGGAAAGGGTTAAATCGAATCCGTCCGATTCACATTTATTACATCATGATATGGGACAATCACCAAATTAATGTCCATCTCAATGACGGTATATAAAGGTTAACGATTTGTTAACAGATTCGATTGAATTCATCATTGTTTGGAACTAGTGGATAAGAGGTGTGGTACCCGTCCAACGATCCACATGTGACGGGTTCAATTACTATGTTGTTGTTTTTTATATCATGCTGCACTACGGTCATGGTGGAGTGTCCTTGGGCAAGGCACATTTTCTAGCCTAGTACTGGTTTGTTTACCCAGGGATCATGAATAAGTGAACTGTCGCCGTGATATAACTGAAATATTGTTGAAAGCGGCGTAAAACCCCAATAAATAAATAAATTAAATTTCTATCATGCAAGTAATGAGTTCTTGTTAACTCTCTCAATGTCAATTTCTCAAAGTCGACTCTTCCACGTTGATAATTGGACCAATCCATGTATCGCACATTTCCAATTGTAGTGTTATTGGCGTCGAATCAATATATACTAATTAAAACCACAAGCTGGCAAATACAACGTATTTTCAGAAAGGACTGAAATTTCGATAAAGGGGGACTATTTGGCTGTAGGTATTCGCTGTATCTTCAAGAGTTATATTTCTTAATTACGACTTATAGGCCGACTGCGACCTCGTAGTGCATCTATATATAGATAAATTGAATATTTCGGTGTTTTACGCCGCTTTCAACAATTTTGTAGTTACATTACGGTGTTTTCTGGGGGAAGTTACCAGTATTACTGGACAATTTATCCTGACATCAGCCAGTCAGTCGTTATGCTATCCCAGATGCTAACCCCGCAACCCTGACAGTCAAGAAGGGTAGCTCTTACTACAATATTTAAAGTCTTAGGTATGACCCGGCCGGGTATCGAACCCGCGACCTCCTGCACCCGAAGCGGACGCGCTCTACCATTACACCACCTGGGCGGTCTACCATTACACCACCTGGGCGCTCTACCATTACACCACCTGGGCGCTCTACCATTACACCACCTGGGCGGTCTACCATTACACCACCTGGGCGGTCTACCATTACACCACCTGGGCGGTCTACCATTACACCACCTGGGCGGTCTACCATTACACCACCTGGGCGCTCTACCATTACACCACCTGGGCGGTCTTAATAAATACAGTAAGCTGTTCCATAAATATATATTGGTTAGCTACTTTTGTCATGCATTTGAAGCAGACGCCTTTGAAAGCATTGTGGCAAAAGGAGAGCTAGCTACTAATTGCCAATTTGTCCTTTTACTACGAAGTTTTATAACAACCCGTTCGGATAAAAATGGAAAATGGAAAATTTTGTTTCGGAAAAGAGTCGAGTAAATACATTTAGTTTTTAATTATAAACTAACTTAAGATAACAAATAATATTTTTTCTTTCCCATAAATTATTTTTATTCTGCTTTATTTGAATTACTTACATGAAATAAAAAAGGTATAACAATATAAAATCAACAAAACGTGTATGTGTTATTATATATTTTATTTGATTCATTACATACATGAAATTAAACAGGTATAACAGTAAACAATCAAAAAAACTTGTTTGTGTGATTATATCTTTTATTTAATTCATAACATGCATCAGCATAGCGATTTAGTCGTTCATCGAAAGTCAAGTTCGATCTACGACTTGGTCATTGATTCTTTCCTGTGATTGAAAAAAAAACTTTGCTTAATAGAAATATGACTTAAATATGAAATATGACTTAACAATAAACACGTATCTTCAATTATTTGATTCCTTTGTCGGATCAATATTGAACTACTCCTGTGAAATTTGGTGCAGTACCAACAACTTAGAGTTTGAGCGTTTACACTTGAAATACTGTAAAAGACTACTACGTGTGAAACCTCGAACAAGCAATGCTAGTATATATGGAGAAACTGGACGATATCCTCTATACATCAACCAGTTAATACGTGTTATTAAATATTGGTTTAAAGTTGTCAATTCTAATAATTGTATAATTCAAGAATCATACAAGTGCTCTTTGATAGACTGTATTAATGGAAAACAAAACTGGGCCAATAGAGTTAGAAATATTTTATGCAAAAATGGCTATGGTTATATATGGCAAAATCCACATTATGCAGACAAATCATGCGTTCTAAATGGTTTGAAACAAAGATTAAATGACTGTTTTGTACAAAATTGGAGAGGTGATATGTTAAGTAATGGTAGCCTTCTTATTTATAAGCATGTAAAAACTGACTTTAAATATGAAGCATACTTAGATATGATAAGCAATAGCCAGTATAGACATTTGCTGACCCAGATGCACACAGACTAAGGATTGAAACTGGCAGATATGGAAGAAACAGAATTGAGCAATCAAACAGAATTTGTGTGTATTGTAATGCCAATGTAATTGATGACGAATTTCACTTTATTTTAATATGTGATATGCACCTTCATAACAGGAAGAAATATATCAACAAGAAATATTGGAAAAACCCAAGTGTATATAAATTGTTAAGCTTATTAAATTCTGCAAGGAAAACTGAAATAATAAATGTATGTATGTATATTCATAAATGTTATAAAGAAAGAAATGAACAACTTTATAATAATGCTTGACCGAATCAAACATTTCTCTACATACTTATGTCTCCCCTTCTCCGAAAGGGGGGACATGCTGTATTTGTAGTTATTACGATTCCCCAACAGAGTTGGGAATCGTATTGTTTTTCTATTGTTTTTTATTCTTATTATTATTATTTTCTTTCTCCTATCCAAATTTTTGTCCAGAGCAATACTCATAAACTACATGATGGAATTGATCGAAACTTGCAACATAGATAGATGGCAATGTGAACTTGTGTAGTTTTCAAGAATGATAACTCTGAGCCACTTATTTGCAAAGTTATCTTCCCTTTTTCAATATTTTAATCAATTTTTGTCAGAGCGATATCTTGTGAACAAATAGTCAGATATTATTGAAACTTGGAACATAGATAGATGGCACTGTGCAGTTGTACAACATGCAAGAATTATAACTCTGGGCCACTTTTTTGCAAAGTTATCTCCCCTTTTTCATTTTTTTAATAATTGGGTGATTTGAACTTGTATAACTCGATAACGAAAAGAGATAGAGACTTGAAATTTAGTACAAATGTTCCCAATCAAGTGACCTACTTTCTCATGTGTATTTGAGCTTGACCGAATACTCGTTTCTGATTGGTCGATTTTTCGGACTTGTATAACTCGAAAATGACTAGTGATAGAGACTTGAAACTTAGTACATGTCATTCTAATCAAGTAGTACTACTTTCTCAAGTGTATTAGCGCATGACCGAATACTCGTTTCTGATTGGTCGATTTTTCTGACTTGTATAACTCAAAAACGACAAGTGATAGAGACTTGAAACTTAGTACATGTGTTTCTTATCAAGTAGTTCTACTTTTGCATGTGAATTAGCGCATGACCGAATACTCGTTTCTGATTGGTCGATTTTTCGGACTTGTATAACTCAAAAACGACAAGTGATAGAGACTTGAAACTTAGTACATGTGTTTCTTATCAAGTAGTACTATTTTTGCATGTGTATTAGCGCATGACCGAATACTCGTTTCTGATTGGTCGATTTTTCGGACTTGTATAACTCAAAAACGACAAGTGATAGAGACTTGAAACTTAGTACATGTGTCCCTAATCAAGTAGTAGTACTTTCGCAAGTGTATTAGCGCATTACCGAATACTCTGGGCCATTGTGTTATCTGCCCTTGTTCAATAAAATGGCAAGGGAATCGTTCGTAACTGTTGCTACAGTTACAATCTCTAGTTCTTATTCTTATTCTTATTATTATTCTTCTTCTTCTTAACTTTTGTTTGTCCAGAGCAGAACTCGGAAACTACTTGAAGTAATTGATTGAAACTTGGAACATAGATAGATGGCAATGTGAAGTTGTGCACCTTGCAAGAATTATAACTCTGGGCCACTTTGTTGCAAAGTTATCTGCCCTTGTTCAATATTTTAATAGTGTAAACTTTGTCCAGAGCAGAACTCAGAAACTACTTGAAGGAATTTATTGAAACTTGGAACATAGATAGATGGCAATGTGAAGTTGTGCACCTTGCCATAATTATGAGTTATCTCCCCCTTGTTCAATATTTTAATAGTGTAAACTTTGTTCAGAGCAGAACTCAGAAACTACTTGAAGGAATTTATTGAAACTTGGAATATAGTTAGATGGCAATGTGAAGTTGTGCACCTTGCAAGAATTATGAGTTATCTCCCCCTTGTTCAATATTTTAATAGTGTAAACTTTGTCCAGAGCAGAACTCAGAAACTACTTGAAGGAATTTATTGAAACTTGGAACATAGATAGATGGCAATGTGAAGTTGTGCACCTTGCAATAATTATGAGTTATCTCCCCCTTGTTCAATATTTTAATAGTGTAAACTTTGTCCAGAGCAGAACTCAGAAACTACTTGAAGGAATTTATTGAAACTTGGAACATAGATAGATGGCAATGTGAAGTTGTGCACCTTGCAATAATTATGAGTTATCTCCCCTTGTTCAATATTTTAATAGTGTAAACTTTCTCCAGAGCAGAACTAAGAAAGTACTTAAAGGAATTTATTGAAACTTGGAATATAGACAGATGGCAATGTGAAGTTGTGCACCTTGCAAGAATTATAACTCTGGCCTACTTCGTTGCAAAGTTATCTCCCCTTGTTCAATATTTTAATAGTCATTGACAAACTGCAATGGGGAGACATATGTTTTTTCATAAAAACAACCTTTCTAGTTTGATTTGATTTTGTATTGTTTATTGTTCTTTTTTGTTCTGTTTTTATTTTTGTTTTTGTTTTTTTGCTTTTTCTTGTATTTTCATCTGTAAATTTATTGTATTTGGTTTGAAACATTGTATGTATGTTTATAATCAATAAAATATATTCTAAATATATTCTTAATTAACTCTTTCAGCGCCAAAGGCAATATTGAGCATTTTGAAAACAATGCAGATTCAGGTGAGTCAGCTCGTAACGAGCTGTCTCACCTGAAATATGCATTGTTTGGCTGTGAGTTATAAAAATATTCCAAAAATCATATAACATGAAAATAGAGTCGTCCGGGTTTGAACATAAAAGAGTCTACTTTAAACAATTAGGCGCTGAAAGGGTTAAGAGGGTATCTGCACACATATTAACAGTCTGGTGTTCGTAAACCGATTGTGTGTGGATAAAATCCGTGTGACCAGTGTTTAGTGTTTGGCTACATGCGGCGCATAGCACTTTATTGGATCGTCGTTTTTATTCTCGTATCGGGCCAAACTGCAACCAGTCAAATCCGGCTGTCGAGGAAATAAGAACTCTTGTCTATATATACTAGATTATATATGTTTAAATAACGCTATGTGGGATCTAGGTACAGGAAAACCAAACATTCACAAGGTCAAGTGTAATAGTCCCCGTGGTATGCGCCGTCCGCGAGAAAACCAACATTGTGGACTCTGCGTAAACTATGCTGACCCGGCTCAGTCTAAGCATGCCGCGCAGGCTTACCCGGATAGACACTTTTCGCCTCCTGTGGATTTTTCTGATTCAGGAATCATTACTCTATACCTCTATCCCCTTGAGATGGAATGTATCGGCCCGGATCAGTCTGCGCGGACTGCGCATGCTGGTCTGAGTCGATGCACTACGCAGAGGCCATAATGTTAGTTTTCTTTCGGGACGGCTCATATTACTGCAATACTAATGAAAACGGGGTTAACCTGAAATCAATCAATAAATGCATTATATTATGGACGAGCACAGCAAATAGACATTACCGCGCGTCTACTTGAATATAACAGATGAAGGGACGTAACAACGTTTAACATATTGGTACGAAAACATATGGCTGTTTCGTCCCTTTGTTCAGATTTCTTACATATATATGCATTGTGATCATTGAGTCCCATTAAACCTGCCATATCCGACTTTAAAGCAATTAGAGTCTTCACTGTTAAAGACTGTTATGAACGACATTGAACAACAATCATGTTCCTTGCACAATACAGTATACAATACAGTACAATACACTACACTACACTACACTACACCACAATACACTACACTACACTACAATACACTACAATACAATACAATACATTGCAATGTGTGTATTCAGTAACGTCGGTCTCTGACCCGTTATACAAATTTACATAGACATAATAAGTCAATAAAAGTGACATAACTTTAAAGTTTAAACAGATGCAAGTATAGAAAACGTTCACTATGCGATTATAAGAAGTACATGTATTTTAAAACATCATGAACATCATTATGTTCATCTGTCCCTTTGTTTAAGATGCTTTCATCTCTTTTTATTCACTATACCGTCATTAATTTAATGTTTCTATATTTTGCTCCAGATGCTTTCAATACAGGAAACGATATTGTTCGATAGTCAATAGAAAGTTCTGACTGCACCGACAGATGGCATTTTATTTTATTTAGAATCGACACAGCTCTTCTATTTAAGACTAGTACTTTGTGTTGTTGTTAGTTGAGATTATTATTATTCCCTTAATAGTGAATGACATTGTGATATGAATTAAATAGCATACAGTCTCGACACAGAATAACCTTATCATAGTTATATTATGTACATTACGACACATATTGAAAGAAGAAAGTTTTGTTTTATTCAGGGTTTTCCTCCGTTTCAAGTATGTTTTTAAGTTATATTACGGCAACAGCTCACTTTTTTTCATTTTTCATGGTTAAAAATAGTACTTGGCTAGAACATGTGCCTTGCCCAAGGACAATTCACCATGGCCACCGTGACTAGGGAGTCGAGCCCAGTGCGCCTGATTCCACTCGGCGAATTAACTGAATGAAGGATGATTGAAGGACCCTCGGCCGATCGTAATCCACTTCGAATTGTGTAGTGAAGACCTTCTTTAATTCGCAGGAAATTTGTTATAATGGTCACAATGTAATTTAATATAAACTGATAAACATACCGGTTGCAATTGTTTACATTTGAAATGTTGTGGCGAAGAAATGAAAATAATTATGCTCGGTTTTTGAAAACTTTGACCGTTCTTCGCACTATTTTCTGCAGCGTCATCAAATGTAGAATCATTGGGAGACAGAGACGGAGTTATCAGGTTTCCTTGTATAAGGTGTAGTTATCCACCATATTTAGTGCAGAGTTTTTAGAGAAAGAAATGTAGATGAGACCGTCAAGTTTACTTGTTTAACCGTTCCCAACCTTGTGGTGCATCACATTGTGGGGCATTAACACCATAAATGCTTATGAAAACAAGTCGAACAAAGGAGATTTTTTTTCCATTTGCCACCATTTTGTCAGCTTTATTTAATAATTAAAGATTCATTCATTGAAAGTTGCCTTGTTTTACAAATTTTCATACTTCATACTTGATGAATGTTGGAAAGGGTTAAGTTGTAGGCTTCGACTGGACTGAGTGACAGCTGTAATTGATGCTTTTACGCGGTCTAAGTAACGTGCACCGACGCGAAAAATGACATCACTTAACGGCCAGTCATCCGGACGTCACGTGACAGTCACTTCCGGAAACCAATCAATGCTGTCGATATCTGAACTCTTTCAGCGTGATTGGCAATATTGAGGTTTTAGCAAAGAATACAGATTCGGGTGAGTCAGCTCGTCGAGCCTTTTAGCTACCAAAATATTCCAACACGTTTATTATATGAAAAATGGAGTCGCCCAATTTTTAATCTAAATAGTCTATTGCTGAACTCCAGATTATAGATAGTATAGTCGAAGTTTTAAAACTGTTTAAAAGTTGTCTTGAAATATTTGAATCATATTTCTTGGATAAAATTGGAGTAAGACTTACACTTCCTAGTACAATAAACATCTACATATTGATCGTTTATGCTTCATTTTTACTGAGTATTGACATACCCAATAATCAAAGTTTTGTACTTTGTCATGACCTTCAATTGACTGTTTTTCAACATTAACTGCCAATATAGTTTTGACCTATTTATTTCTTACTTTGTTGTTACTATAAGCAATATTTACAGAAGTTTCAACATTTTAAAATGATGATCTCTATCTGGAGTTCAGCACATTTAAAGGTACATTTAGTAGTTATTAAGAAATCTACACTTATATCATTTTTTCAAACGCTACATACATGGCTATAGATGCAGGCAGTCATTGGAGGTTCGTTTTCTGAGATTGGGTAGGTGAAATGACCACCGTGATATGCCTTAACTTTTGTTGAAAACGGTAACTAACTTTTGACACTGCGTGTATGCACATTATCTCTTAATGCTTAAGTGATCATAAATGCAACAAGAACCCGAAACGCCAGACGCGCCATATTTATTTTAAAAAAACCTCTGAAGTGAGATTGACCCGTGATCTAGTTCATTGCGTATGACAGAGTTAAACTAATTCCAACAGGCGACCGGCCAAATATGTAATAAATTGATGTTTGATTAACTATTTCACTGCCGAATATAAAAAGTAGACTCAATCATGTTGATAATTGGACCTTTCATTGTTTAGTTCAACAGGAAATTTGGTACAATTTAATGTATAAGTGGCAAACAATGCAGATTTCAGAAGAGACAGCTCGTTACGCGCTTTCTCATCCGAGTCTGCATTGTTTTCAAAAGCCTTGAGAAAACCTTCACAAAAATCCTCATGAGACAATATGTGCGCAAGTCGCCTGTTACATATGCGTCAAAGTTTGTCTATCCGTATGAGGGAGGGTGATAAAGGTTGACAATAAAGACCAAGTCTGTGTAGGATCATTGCGCTTACGAGAAGATAAATGCCTTAATAAGCATTTGGTTTGCAATGTCAGGAAGTAGTTAAGCGAAGTTACCGGAGAGGGCCGACACCGTGTAATGCATTAGTTTGGTTGACCTTTCTGAGAAATCTTGTTTCAGCCACCGACGTGTCGCCTTTAAAGCTACGTGCCATCTTGACATTAGACGTATTATCGCTTTGTCAAGCTGAGTTGTCGATATAATCACTCTAATGACAATTTGTCGACCGTAAATATACGGCGACAACTCGAAATTCTAACTGTCAACTGATTCATTAAGTTTTATTTCGATTGTAGAAAACTTCCGTATTTTTAACTTAATTTCTTCCAATTCGTCTGCTGCATATAATTGTAGATTTGAAAGGGTCAATATGAAACGAAATTGACGGCTAGCTCTAATACAAAGCAAAATAGTTTTATATTCACTCCTCAAAATGTAAGTATGTAGAGAAAACACCTGTTCAGAACGACTGCTTTTAATATCCAAACGCTAACGAAAACTAATTAACCAAATGAGATCAAAGGTACAGGTAAATGTATTCCACGATTGTTTACAAAGTTGCCCGCATTCATATTGAAGAAATTATGTTTCTATCTGGATGTACCACATGGACTTGCTCCTCTAAACATAGATATGACCCTATCTATGCATATATATTAATATATATGCATAGATAGGGTCATATCTATTTTTAGAGGAGCAAGTCCCTGTGGATGCACTGTCATGACGCTGGGTGACACAGGAAGCATAACCGAATGCATCTGTTTGTGGTTGATGTATTTTATTGGTAAAAATATGAACAGGATAACAACTTTACTAAGGTGTCCTATCTTTCTCGTTATAAATAAAATACAAGTAAATACACTTCAAATTGAACGCGCACATGGCACTTACCGCGATGAACGTTGCTTAACTTTAGGAAAAGGTCAACCACTCTACAAACGTCGCTATAAAAGCCGGCTGTAGAAGTGATATTTATACCTATACCCTATGCCCGTTACACAAAGACTAATCGTGGTGAGTGTACGAATCATAAATGCAACAAACCTTACAACGATGTGCTATACTTACGCTGATTTCAATTGTGTAAATGGCGGACAATTCGCAAAGGGAAGTAATCGGAATTCAATTATTCGTCCGAATTAGGTCCCAATCAAGTTTTAACCTCTACATAGCAACACCTTCCAACAACGGCTTCTACAAGATTTTGAAAAAATAGATATTGCACTAAACAGATAGTTATTAATATCGTGTTAAACACTTTAAATGTTTTAGCAATGACTGCCTTTTATAGACGCTTTCTGACGCCTCTGCAGCAGACATCTTTTTGAAAACATAGTGACAAAAGACGAAATTGCTCAAAACGAGCAATTTCTCCTTTTGCCACAATGTTTTTCACTTTTAGTCATAGATTATCCATTCAATTATTTTGTCAAAATATGTTCAAAGTCGTCTGCTGCAGCATTTTCGTATGAAAAGAGTTAAAGGCGGCCCCGGCAATTTGGAATAGCATTATAATATCGGTTTCACCCTTCCCCACTCACAGACGTCTCTGCAGCAGACTACTACGTTTAAAAACATTGTTTTGGGCAATTTCTCCTATTGCCACAAAGTGTTGGACTGTTTAAGTATTTATATCTTCCTTTGTAAAGTGTTTCGGTAATTTCGAAGTCGTCTGCTCAAAACTTGATGTTTGTGGGAAAGGGGAAAATGTATCTGTATGAACTTTAAGCTTATAACTGGTTCAAAAAATAACCCAGAAATTATCTTGACAACTTCCTTTATTTTTGTCCCCGAAGATTCACAAAGAAATATAATCTGTTAACGTAAACACTAAATCATCAAGTTTTAGGAAAATGGGCGGGTGATTATATTGTGTCGTCTGTGAGACTATAAAAACACAAATATATATGAGCGGTGCAACCGTAGTGTATTTTTGACACTCGTAAGGAAATATCTTCCTGTGCTGGTATTGCTTAGCTGGAGTTATCTGCCCGTACCAGTGCATTATCGGGCTAGGCAAACATAAATGGCGGCGCCCTATCCTCAAGGCTATATATAGAGGATATTACATGAGTGGTCATTCAATACGGAATTTATTAAACGAGTTTAATAAATTTCGTATTGAATGACCACGAATGAAATGTTCTTTTTATATCATAAATACTAATTTAATAATTTACAGCGCTATATCCATATAAACGTCGCTATAAAGCGCGCGTATTTACAACGCTAAACGTTACGTTATGACGTCACGTTACGTTGCATTGTTATTACACTAGTTGAATACGCAATTTATTCAATGGCTTTATTACACTCCCGGCGACGTCATTATGATATAGATAGAGAATAACTAACTGCATGTTTTTGATATAGAATTTATGTCACAAGGGAAAAAAGGGGTAATTTGGTTAAAATCACGAAACCGTAGGTTGAGTGATTTTACACCAAATTACCCCTTTGTTCCCGAGTGACATAAATTCGATATCAAAAACATGCAGTTAGTTATTCTATTTATTATATATCTGGAATAAATCTCCTCTTTATTTTAAAGAAACATATAAAAATAAAAATGACTTGGCCTTAGGCGTATGAATGTTACGTAACCAAATACTGCTGCTTCTATTTGGCGCCAAATGACTAGCGTTATGACGTCAAAACCGCTGACGTGACGTCATTTTCCTAGTATTCGCTGTCAGTTTTTTTAAAATTCCTAGTATTAAACCCACTTTAAAATCCAAAGATGTTCCAAATCTAAAAAAAGTAGTTCCGGCAAAAATGATATCATCACTAGTGATGATATAAAAAAACTAAAAGTGTTATCGTCACAGTGTTAGTTATCATTTTTTTTAAAAATTGATATTGATTTTATGTCACTTAAATTTCAATGCAAAATTTGGATAGGTATGTAATAAAGACATTGATTGATTAAGTTGTTTGGTGTTTACGCCACTTTGAACTATTTTTCACAGCGTTTCTGTCTAAGAAACCAATGCTACTAGACCATTAACTCTTTCAGCGCCGAAATGTTAAAAGTGGACTCTTCCATGTTCAAAATCGGCCGATTCTATTTTTTATGTTATAAGAATTTTTGGAATATTATTTTAACTAAAACGTAAACAATACTGATTCCATGTGAGACAGCTCGTCACGAGCTGACTCACATGAATCTGTATTGTTTGCAAAAACTTTAATATTGCCTTTGGCGCTGAAAGAGTTAATCCTGAAACGAGCCAGGTCGTAATAATATTTAACCCCGCAACCCAGAGCGTCACAAAGTTGTATTTCTTCGCTGTAAAGTTTACGAAAGATTATTTGTATATTACTTATTTACCATCTATACGCTAGCGATATATATAAGGGAAGGTGACCGATGTAGTTGCCATTGTTGGTTCATGACAGGCGTACTATTTTACTGTTGTATGCCGGGTACCGGACTACATTAGTGGTTCATGTTAGGGGTACTTATTTACTATAGTACGCCGGGTACCGGACTACTTTGTTGGTTCATGTTAGGGGTTCTTATTTACTATAGTACGCCGGGTACCGGACTACTTTGTTGGTTCATGTTAGGGGTTCTTATTTACTATAGTACGCCGGGTACCGGACTACTTTGTTGGTTCATGTTAGGGGTTCTTATTTACTATATAGTACGCCGGGTACCGGACTACTTTGTTGGTTCATGTTAGGGGTTCTTATTTACTATAGTACGCCGGGTACCGGACTACTTTGTTGGTTCATGTTAGGGGTTCTTATTTACTATAGTACGCCGGGTACCGGACTACTTTGTTGGTTCATGTTAGGGGTACTTATTTACTATAGTACGCCGGATACAGACTACATTGTTGGTTCATGACAGGCGTACTATTTTACTGTTGTACGCTGGGTACCGGACTACATTGTTGGTTCATGACAGGCGTACTAATTTACAATAGTACGCCGGATACCGGACTACATTGTTGGTTCATGATAGACACATACTAATTTACTATAGTACGCCGGGTACCAGACTACATTGTTGGTTCATGACAGGGGTACTCATTTACTATAGAACGCCAAGTACCAGCGTAATTCATGCTTAGGTTTATAAAAATAGACACTGCTTGTCAGATGTAACCTGAAACCTTCTATGACTAATTGATGCGCTGGCTGATCTGGAACTACGCCGGTCGGAAATGCAAAACAAGTAATTTCCGTAGATACACACTCATACTAGTATGATTATCTATGTCGCAAGATTTAGTTTCTTAAATTGGGCACAGGCGTTATATAAGCCAATCTAATCCTATCGTTGTATTTCAGTCTTCACTTTTCTCTATCATTATTTACATCAAGCGTACCAGCTTGAGCATTCGGTTTTCTTCGAATATTCAACTGACCGCCAGTTTATCTAAACGTTTGTTAAAACTGACAGCAAAGACCCATTTTAATAGCAGATTTTGGCTTTCCGGAATACCATTCCAATATTGATTCTAACGTACCCGTATGACCTTTAAGCGTATAAGTGGTAAAGAAAAAAATGACCTAGACATTATCTTGACACCTTGTTTTATTGTTGTCCCAGAAGATTCACAAAGAAACCTAATCTGTTTATTTAAATGATAAATCATCAGGTTTTTGGGGAAACAGAAGGGAATTATATATCGTCGTGTTTGTAAGAAGATAGGAGATAAACGTATAAGTGGTACGCTCGAAAAAATAGCTGTGGTAGAAGTCTGTTTTATCCGTTTGTGTTTTAGACCATTCCTTTATGACAGTTGCTGGGCCAAGAAATCTCTGGTTCCCCAGTTTTGAGACACCAGCCGACATGTGCAAATTACATGTGCCAGTTGGACTCAGGAGACGTGGCAAGGCAGACGTGTTATGACTTTGATGACTGAGACAAGACAGGACTCTTTAAGACCAAGCAGATGAAAATATGAGTCATTCCACGAGAAAACCAACATAATGGACTCTGCGTAATGTTTCGACCGAGATCAGCCTTCGCAGTCCACACAGGCTAATCTTGGCCGACACATTCTGTCTCAGGGGTATAGAGGTATAGAGTAATGATTACAGAAACAGAAAATCCACAGGAGGCGTAAAGTGTCTGTCCGGGTTAGCCTGCGAGGCATACTTAGGCTGATCCGAAGAAGCATCAATAAAGGAACTGGCGCCATGATATAACTTAAATAATATTGAGGACAGTGTAAAAAACAACAACATATGTATGGACTTACGCAAATGTTGGTTTTTACTGAGCAGTTCTCATTTCTTTAAAGGACGATTTTTGTAATATCATTTTTAAATGCACTGGTTACATTTTTAAAATTACCATTGGTTAATAATCCATGTTTTTTAAATTATATATTTTTTTCTCATTATAATACCCCTATGACATGCCACTAGCTATAATCAGATTATAAAACTATATATCTCCTGGTGTTGGGATATAATTTAGAAATGTACGTTGTTGTTCGCCAGAAACAAACTGTCAGAGAATTTTTAGAAAAAAAAAGTCATAAATTATTTTTAGACTACTACTACTACTACTACTACTACTACTACTACTACTACTACTACTACTACTACTACTACTACTACTACTACTACTACTACTACTAGTACTACTACTACTACTACTACTACTACTACTACTACTACTACTACATGACACCAACTGCTATAAACTGCTCCATTATATAAATATTGTTATATTTGACTCATATCCATCGCTATAACCTAGTGGTTAATGCATCCGCTTTGTGAGAGGAAGGTGGAATGCTCGAATCTCAGAGGTGACAGTGGGGTACGCTCTGATATGGCCGGTTGTTTACCCCCAGCTAGTTAATGATGGTACAAAACGCCAGTATCATCTAAACGGTTTTACAATTAGGGGTTCATCTAAACGGTTTTACAATTAGGGGTTCATCTAAACGGTTTTACAATTAGGGGTTCATCTAAACGGTTTTACAATTAGGGGTTCATCTAAACGGTTTTACAATTAGGGGTTCATCTAAACGGTTTTACAATTAGGGGTTCATCTAAACGGTTTTACAATTAGGGGTTCATCTAAACGGTTTTACAATTAGGGGTTCATCTAAACGGTTTTACAATTAGGGGTTCATCTAAACGGTTTTACAATTAGGGGTTCATCTAAACGGTTTTACAATTAGGGGGGTTCATCTAAACGGTTTTACAATTAGGGGTTCATCTAAACGGTTTTACAATTAGGGGTTCATCTAAACGGTTTTGACAATTAGGGGTTCATCGAAACGGTTTACAATTAGGGCTTCATCTAAACGGTTTTACTCTTTCATTGATAATGGAATTATTGAGGTTTGCGCACACAGCCACAGAGGCCCACAGGGAAGACTGGGCATGCCAAACTGTACAGCCTCTATAAATAAAGTCTTTATTATTATTATTATTATTATTACATCACATATTCTGGTGAATCAGCTCATAACGAGCTATGACGCCTGAAATTAGCATTACTTGCTCTTTGTTTATCAAAATATTCAATAAATAGTATTACATGAAAATTACAATAGCCCGAGTTCAATTGGAAAAACCTACTTTAGGAAATTCAACACTTAACACTTTCCCTCATACGGCAATTTTGCAGCAGACGACTTTGAACGTATTATGTCAACAATTAAAAAATCTCCATAATTGAATGGATAACCTATGACACAAAGTGGAAAACATTGTGGCAAAAGGAGAAATTGCACGTTTTGTGCAATTTTTTCTTTTGTCACTATGTTTTCCAAAAGCCGTCTGCTGCAGAGGCTTCAGAAATCGTCTATATGAGGGAAAGGGTTAAAAAACGGAGGCACGTCGCAAACACTGCACACATAGACCTATAGATAAGCGAAGATTTAAATTATGTCCGTGACGAGCTGTCTTACCTGAGAGTCTGTTTTGTTTGCAAACGCCTCACTATTGTCATAGGCGCTGACCGTATCCAACATATATATGCAATTGATGCAACTGGTCCAGATGACTTTGGAAAACATTGTAGTAGCAGACAAAATGACTCGTCAACAATAATTTCTCCTTCCGTCACAATCTTTTAAATTATATTACATAATTGAACTTTTCAAAGATATTTCATAAGTTAGTTTGTCTAAGTTATTTGCTACATCTACTGTTGCATATTTGTTATTTTTGGAAAGAGTTAAATAATATTTAATATTTTTTATTTAAATTAGTTGAACAATTTGACCCCAAAAACGAAAAGCCCTAAAGGAAAGTTATTGGTGTATACACTTTATATGTAAACATGTATAATGATTACCTTATAATCACATGTAACATGTGCTGAGTGTATGTATTTAACTTTGAAACTTTGGTGTGTGAAGTACTGGGTCGAGAAAAGAATGGAACAAGTGGTTCGGTGGTCGCCTTTATATATACAACTGATACACTGTGGGAAAAACGGCGTTAAACTCCAATTTACAACTCATTAAATGTGAAACAGAAAGGATACGCTATTTTTATGATGAGTTTAACATTTTCCCACATACATCAAATCTGTTTCAGACGACTCTGAAAGAACTTTGGAAAAATCATTGGAAATCTGTCTTTCTAAATGTACAATTAATGATAAAAGTTGAAAACATTGTGACAAAAGGAGAAATTTCTCCTTTTGTCACAGTGATTTCAAAAGTCGTCTGCAGCAGAGGAATCAAACAGCGTCTATATGTGGGAAAGGATTAAAACTGAAATATTTGTAGAAAACATGCTAAACACCAATAAAGTCCACATAAGCTACAAAACATAACATATAATTCAACATGTGCCATTCAATATGTTGCGTTGTGAACAATGTAATGTGAAATATTTCAACAATAATTCGGTTAAAAACTTAATTAAGTGTCCGTTCGAGACATCAATTGACAAAGCCGCTGCGACAAAATAACACTTTACGAGTCAAATGATTTCATTTCTGTTGTCTCGAGTTGGTAATTTAACGAGATAACTTATTAGCAGCTGTTTTAAACCTGTGTTTAGGGATGATCGCTGTCAGCTTCTTTCATCTGTAGTTCCGTTAAATTGTTTTACTTTTTTTTTTTCATAGGTTCATGGGAAAACACGAAAACGAGCTGTTTGGTCCTAGACTGTGTGGAGATTCGTTGGGTTTTGTTAAAATGGTCCTACATGATCAAAATATACACTGTACACATATTACTTTGTGAAATTCGGTAGTGAAATAGTTGTTGATCGATTATAAATATCTCAGCCTATGGCATGACTCCATACATCTTAATATGAGCCGTCGCGCGAGAAAACCAACAATATGGCATCTGCGTAATATATCGATCCAGATCAGCATGCGCAGTGCGCGCCGACTGATCCGGGCCGACACATTCCGTCTCATGGGAATAGAGGTATAGAGTAATGATTCCTGAAACAGAAAATCCACAAGAGCCGAAAAGTTTCTGTCCGGGTTAGCCTGCGCGGCATGCTTAGACTGATCCAGGTCAATACTTTACGCAGAGTCCACAATGTTGATTTTCTCGCGGGACGGCTCATATAACGTTAAAGGCTATGTCGCTCTTTTCTAAATAAATTGGCATTTGTAATGGATGCGTTTCTCGCCTATTTTGTTTGTGCATTGACGCAGATAAGCGTGTTACAAATACGCAACCAAGCAAACGAGGAGGGACGGCTAGATGTCGATATGCAATTTTCACTTAATCAAGTGTTGACAGAAAAAACGATTGTTTTAACTGCAATGTCATGCCTTAATTCAATAACAGTATTGACAAGTACATGTACTTTTTTTATATTTTATCCTACATCGGACTTGCGCTTGCTCGTATGAGTATTAATGATATATAAGAATATATCGTTTCATTCCCTTTTTTTTTAACCCTTTCCCACATACAGACGCATTTTGCACATATGCAGCAGACGTCTTTTGAAAACATAATGAGAAAAGGATTTTTTTTTTTACTTTTTGCCACAATGTTTTCAACCTTTTTTTAGTAATTATACTTTCATTTACAGAGATTTTCCATAGCTTTTTTCTAGATGTTTTCAAAGTCGTGTGCTGCAGATATCTTGTATATGGGAAAGGGTTAATCATTATATTCGAATATATAGTTTCATTCCCTTTATAAACAAACGTCGCCCATCTTCACTCATTTACGTAATCATGCAGGCCTAGATTACGTTTTCACCATAACTGATACAGTCGTTTCTCGTTTGGCTTTTCTGAATAATATGTATCTGTTCAGTCTTATCAGAATATACGGGTGTACACACGTTGACAGTTGTTTGTACAAGTACATTGTAATGTGTAAATCTTGATCATGGGTTTGCTGATTTCAATGATTGTTTGATGTCTTACGCCGCTTTCAACAAGTTTAAGTTATATCGTGGCGTTTAATGTGTAAATGACTAGTACGACTTTTCAATTTTACTTACTTAACCAGTCAGTCATAATCCTAACCCCGAAACTCTGAGCGCCATAACTACCATTTTAAAGTATTTGGTAATACCTGGCCTGGGATCGAACCCGCGACCCCTCGCACCGAGACGGTCATCAAAAGAGTTACATCGAACCCGCGACCTCTCGCACCGAGACGGTCATAAATGAGTTACATCGAACCCGCGACCTCTCGCACCGAGACGGTCATCAAAGAGTTACATCGGACGTACATGTATACGAAAAACACGTGGATGATCTAGGATGAATACATGACAATCAATTGGAATTCCTGTCAATCCCTCCCAGTCAGATGTCACATCTTAATGTCACTACTGGTAGTTGGATGAAAACGTTACCATTGTATACACAATTGTAAACCACATTTCAGTAATCGTGTTACGCAATACCTCACACTGTAATCTCGAACAATGCCGAACAATTTGTGAAATGTAACTTTAGTCTACATTGTTCTCATGATTAACCCTTTCCCACATGTAGACGCATTTTGACGAAATAGCAGCAGACGAATTTTGAAAACATTGTAGCCAAAGGTGAAATTGCACATCAAGAGCAATTTCTCCTTTGGCCACAATGTTTTCAACTTTATTTAACAAATAAGCCATTTTTTACGGAGATTTTTCAGGTTTTGTTCACTATGATTTCAAAGTCGTCTGCTGCAAATGTATTGTATATGGGAAAGGGTTAAGAAAGATTATTTTATGAATATAAAAAAGATTATTTCATAAAAATTAGCCGAGCCCCGGTAGCTCAATCCAGGGGTTGTGAGTTCGAATTCCGGCTCGGCCAACTTTCTTTCAGCCGATTGACAAAAGTCAATGCGACATGCGTCATTCGTCTTCCAAGAATGGACTAAGTCTATGTGGAAAAGCAGCCAGTTGCTTGGGGAGATTGTTGTGCGGAGTACTGGTGTAAGAAAACCAGGAAATGCATGAGTAGATGAACTGGCCGCCGTGATATAACTGAGAAGTTGTTAAAAACGGCGTTAAACCCCAATCAATAATAACAATAATAATTCTTAAAAATTAACAATGATTATTTCATGAATATTAACAATGATTATATCATGAATATTAACAAAGATCTTTTCATAAATATCAACAAAGTTTTTTCATAAATATCAACAAAGATTATTTCATGAATATTAATAAAGATTATTTCAACCATTCATGTGAAATAGAGGGTAGAACCGCCGGAATGGGAGCGGAAATCCAGTGTTCTAAACTCGTTTTAAGTAGTGCCTTTCCTCCTTTGCGCTCAGGTGTGCGGGGATATCTTACAACTGGTAAAACTGGTCATCTAGAAACCGTGCTATGACTGAAATACTGTTATCATCGGGGTCAAAACAATATTCACATCAAATTATTAATGTAACTTACTGTAACTTACTGTTCAGAAACCGCTGAAAGCCTAAGGGTTCTAATGGCACATCGGTTTTTGTTTGTATTATTTTTACAATGGATGTGAAGCATCGTGGATTGAATATGAACGTGTGGTTGTTCCAATGTTTGTTAATTTTGAGTTTGAAGGCATCGTTACTAGGTGCCGTTACAACTATGCTTGGTAACGAATTCAAATTTTGGAATCCCTTTAGCTACATGTATTTTTCCTCAGGTCTGGTCTTGGTTTTTACAATTTTATACTATTTCCTCTTGTTTTTGCATATCTGAATATGCTTAGAAATTCCTCTTATGATGTCATGTCCCATTTGTTTAAGTATTTCGAATACTCGTAATCATGTCTGCTCTAAGTCTGCTATGTACCGTAAATTAAAAAGGTGTCTAGGCACTCACACCCTCAGAAGTGTCTAGGCACTCACACCCTCAGAGGTGTCTAGGCACTCACACCCTCAGATGTGTCTAGGCACTCACACCTTCAGAGGTATCTAGGTACTTATACCATCATAGGTGTCTAGGTACTCACACCCTCATAGTTGTCTAGGCACTCACACCCTCAGAGGTGTCTAGGCACTCACACCCTCATAGGTGTCTAGGCACTCACACCCTCAGAGGTGTCTATAACGGTTGAATGAATTCCGCGTTATACGAATTCAGACTATTGGTGCTTTTATTTAATTCAGGCTGATCGCGAATTCTCCACACGTTAATGTTTTCTTCACGGTTACAGATTTTGTGAATGATCGACATCGACTAATGAAAAATTAGACTAATGTTCATTGAAAACCAAGCTTTAGGGGGTATTTCTGTCAAATGTAGATTTAGATATAAGGCTGCGCTCGGTAATCACATGTCGAAAATGCCTTAACGTTGTTTTTACTATAGCGCAGCTCGTTTGCGTTTGAATATTGTCATTGTTTCACGAAGTCTTCATCCATAAAGTCTCGGTGGTGTAGTGGTAGAGCGTCCCAATCCCGGGTACGGGAGGTCGTGGGTTCTATCAACGGTCGGGTCATTCCAAATACTTTAAAAATGGTCGTAATGGCTGCCCTCCTTGGCGCTCAGGATTGTGGGCTTATCATTACGACTGACTTTGTGGTGTAAGGATAAATGGACCAGTAGGGCTGGTAACTTACCTAGGAAACGCCGTGATATAACTGAAACATTGTTGAAAGCTGCGTAAAACACAAAACAAGTCAACAGTCAATGTTTTGCATCTTGGTTGCAGTTACCTCACGGGTAAATCTGTTTAAAAACAGACACTACTAACATTTATGGAAACATACGCTCTAGTTTGATTGTATGATTTGCTTTGATAAAGAAGGAGAGATTTCGAACTAACTAATACAGAAGTTTGGTATTGTTAGCTAAAATGCTGTACTCTTATTTGTTGATTTATCTTTTTTGAATACACCTTCGATAACTTCTCTGAATTATGGCTTTGCCTTGACTTGTCCACTTGTCAAAATCCGCCGTGCTGGAGTTTCATTGGGCAAAGCACATTCCCTGGCGTAGAACTGGTTCATGCGTAGATGAACTGTCCCCGTGATATAACTGGTATACTGTTGAAAACAGCGTAAACTCGCTATAACGCCAACAGTTGTTATTTAACGTGAAACCAACGACCATGCACAACAGTACGACTTGTCATTTGTGAACAGTGTAGATAATGGTAAGCCTTTCTGCACAAGCTGCATACAAACTAAGTAAGAAATACGGTCAAATCCGTGCTCAATACCACACTGGAATAGCAACTCCCAGTCTAAAGCAACCACACTTGAAGTTTCCAAATTACTCATTTTCTGAATAAATGACCTTGCAATTAAAGACCTACTGTGAACAAAGACCACAATGTTACCTTCCCATGTGAGGCCGTTACACACCGGTTCCGATGTATATATAAGTCGTAATCAGTCTCTGAAACTATAAAAGTTTAATATGTACTCAGAATGTGTACTTTTGTATTTGATTGGTCAGAAGCAAATTCCTTCTCGAAATAGACCAATCAGAAGTCTTATTTGAAGCACGGATTACATTTCGAGCACGGAGAACATTTTAAGAGTTGTATAGTTTCGGGCACTGACTGACCTGGGTCTACACTGTTCACAACATCCAACTTCTATCTGTTCCCATGGACGGGCTCATATATATAGGCTAGAGTTGATTATTTAAGGGTAAAATATGTAACGCGTGATATATATCTGATTGAAGGGCTTAAATTGGAATCGACGCCGAAGTCCAAATTGTCTAATGTTTTACGTTATTACGAATGATCTGATACGTGCGCAGTTGAAATCTTCAGTAAAACGTAAATTCCACACTCGGTAATTGAATGTTAACTACTTCTTCATTTTCGCGTTATCCCTTTCCCACATACTGCGAATCTGCAGCAGACGAATTTGAAAACAGAGTGACAAAGACATGCATAATCTCCATAAAAGATAGCTTAATTGTTAAATGAAAGGTGGGAGAGGGTTATACAACTGATGGTGCAAACATGGTAGCAGAGGACTAGATACGGAGAACTGTACTTATCTTTTCCCAACTCTTTTTTCTCTTATGGGATTTTTCTCTTTTAGGATTCCGAAATCACCATCATCATCATTGCCATCATCATTGACATCATTTGCATTAGCACCAGAATCATATTAAGTATTATCAACATCACTTTAGCAATCAACAGCTTCATCATCATCATCACTGTCATCATCATTGATATCATTTGCATTAGCACCAGAATCATATTTATCATTATCGACATCACGGTTGCAATAACCAGCTGCACATTCATCATCATCACCATCACCATAATCATCGGCAGGATAAATTTCAATTTATGCGTAAATTGTGTTATTTCGCAATAGAAAATATCGAAATTTGTATAATATTTCTATATTCTTTCTTAATTGGTGTACTAGGTATAAATACAACAACATTATGTTTTACTAGGTATAAATACAAAAACATTATGTTATACTAGGTATGTAATACTATAAATACAACAACATTATGTTATACTAGGTATGTAATACTATAAATAAAAAACCATTATGTTATACTAGATATGTAATACTATAAATACAACAACATTATGTTATACTAGGTATGTAATACTATAAATAGTAGAACAATAATAAACCCAGTATCACTACTACACTCCCCACTGTCCGCTTATATGACATCTTTAGTTAATCCTCTAACTAGCCTTCATTAGGTTTACAGTACATCACGCCCCTCGTAGAACAATAATAAACCCAGTATCACTACTACACTCCCCACTGTCCGCTTATATGACATCATTAGTTAATCCTCTGACTAGCCTTCATTAGGTTTACAGTACATCACGCCCCTCGTAGAACAATAATAAACCCAGCATCACTACTACACTCCTCACTGTCCGCTTATATGACATCATAAGTTAATCCTCTGACAAGCCTTTATTAGGTTTATAGTACATCACGCCCCTCGTAGAACAATACTAAACCCAGCATCACTACTACACTCCCCACTGTCTGCTTATATGACATCATTAGTTAATCCTCTGACCAGCCTTCATTAGGTTTACAGCATCACTACTACACTCCCCACTGTCTGCTTATATGATATATTTAGTTAATCCTCTGACTAGCCTTCATTAGATTTACAGTATCACTACTACACTCCCCACTGTCTGCTTATATGATATCATTAGTTAATCCTCTGACTAGCCTTCATTAGGTTTACAGTATCACTACAACACTCCCCACTGTCTGCTTATATGACACCATTAGTTAATCCTCTGACTAGCCTTCATTAGGTTTACAGTATCACTACTACACTACCCACTGTCTGCTTATATGACATCATTAGTAAATCCTCTGACTAGCCTTCATTAGGTTTATAGTACATCACGCCCCTCGTAGAACAATAATAAACCCAGCATCACTACTACACTCCCAACTGTCTGCTTATATGACATCATAAGTTAATCCTCTGACTAGCCTTCTGTAGGTTTACAGAACATCACGCCCCTCGTAGAACAATAATAAACCCAGTATCACTACTACACTCCCAACTGTCTGCTTATATGACATCATTAGTTAATCCTCAGACTAGCCTTCATTAGGTTTATAGTACATCACGCTCCTCGTAGAACAATAATAAACCCAGTATCACTACTACACTCCCAACTGTCCGCTTATATGACATCATTAGTTAATCCTCTGACTAGCCTTCCTTAGGTTTACAGAACATCACGCCCCTCGTAGAACAATAATAAACCCAGTATCACTACTACACTCCCCACTGTCCGCAACGAATCTGGCCGCTGCCATCATTACAAACATTATAAATCTCTGCTAAATACTGAACTATATCTGTTACTTGATATGCCAATTGAATATAGAATAGCGCTTGCTAAACTTCGTTGCTCGAACCACACATTTGGCATCGAGACTGGCGTCACAATAATATCGATCAACTATGAATATGCATTTATTGTTTTCAACATTCAAAGATAAACATTGTTGAATGTGAATTTTATGTGTTATTTCACTGTCAAAAGTTTGATCAATTAAGAACTGTATTTCTATTTGATTGGTATGTAGGCGACACCAACATTGATGGCTTTATACATTGCTTCAAAACGACAATTCTGATGTAATAAAAAAAATGATAAGGACATCATTCTCAGCTCTATCATATTTGTTAAATAGAACACTTTGTACTATGGGCCGGTGGCTTTATTTCTTTCAATAAAATATTTGTCATTGTCATTGTCAAGTATGTGTCATAAGATTTACAATACATCACTTTAACTCTTTGACATCTATGTAAAAAAATAAAAAAATTAAAACATCTATTTAATTTGAAAGTATAATCATTGAATGGAGTTGAAAAAGTGTGCCGATTGAGGAAATTATTCATCAGTTGCAACTCCTACTTATGTCAAATTGTTTTCCAATGTCGTATGCAGCAGCTGCGTCAAATGCATATGTTTATGGTAATGGACTCAATGATGTTAAGCATGAGTGATGATTGGTTCAATATAGCCGGAGACAGCGCATATATTGTAGGTATAAAGATATCATTTTCCTATATAGACAAGAAAAGCTTTGCATCGTCAAGTACGATCAATTCCTTCTCTGTAATTCATATACGAGTCGCCCTTGGCGACTTACGGATAGAATATGACCCGTCCCGCGAGAAAAACCAACATTGTGGATTCTGCGTAAAGTATCGACCCGGATCAGCATAAGCATGCCGCGCAGGCTTACCCGGATAGACACTATCGCCTCATGTGGATTTTCTGTGTCGGACCGGATCAGTCTGCGCTGACTGCGCAGGCTGATCTGGTTCCATACATTACGCAGAGGCCATGATATTGGTTTTCTAGCTGGACGGCTGATGTATTTAACTTTTTTAGCGCAACTGGCATAATTGAGAATAATAAATAAGGTGAGTCAGCTCGTAACGAACAGTCTCACCTGATATCAGCATTGATATCAGCATTGTTTGCATTTTAGATATCAAAATATTCCAAAAAACATTCCAAAACTCTTATTAAATGGAAAAAGATGACGCCCGATTTTCAAACAGAAGCAGAGACTACTTTAAACAATTCGGAGTTAATTAAATCTACCGAATATGCATTTAGATTATATTTTTATATATACTGTATTCGGACAGTGAAAATTATGATGATACTGTCAGTGTGATCCAGGCTCATCCGATTCTCGACTGTTCTTTACTATTCGCATAATTGATCTGAATTGATTAATTTGGGTTTAACGCCAATTTCAACATTATTTCAGTTATATCACATCGACAGTTCGCGTATTCATGATCCTTGGGTAAACAAACCAGTGCTAGGCTAGGAAATGTGCCTTGCCCAATGGCACTCCACCACCATGATCGTCAAAAATGCCCGACGCTAACCACTCGACCACGGCGGATTTATATTCGAAGAGTTAACAAGACCCCTTATCGCCAGACGAAAAATAGGCGAAACAGAATATGTTACTAATGCACCCAGACTGTCAGTGTCACATGAATATGTATGGGTGTTAATTCATCAATCTTGATTTGGATTGCATAACAAAGTACCTTTTACGTCATTGACACCGATTCCTGGCAGTCTGCGAGTCATTTCTGATAGTGTCGCAGACCATTCTAAAAGACATACAATTGAACCGGGGTTATCTAAAATAACCTTTTACGTTAAGAGCAACGGTTCCATGAAGCCTGCGAGTCATCCCCGAAAGTGTCCTAGACAGTTTAAAAACGTAGAATAAAACAGGGACAATCAAAGAAGAAACCTTGTTCTGCCATATCGACAAATACATATTCACTATAGCTTGTCGACTGAATCAAGACGTCCTTAATTAACGTGTGCACTCTCCGTAACTTCAATGCTCTTCTAATAAGATCATTTTTTTTGTGGCTCTTTTTTGTGGGGCTGATTGGTGCCCTTTTTTATAAATTTGTTATAGTTATATGACGTCAAACTTCGCTCAATTGTATATAATTCCATGCAAAGGTATTTTACGACATGCGTTACAATTACACCGGGGTTGGTTTTCCTAGAGCATCGCTCAGTTATATATACGTTCATTTATAAGGACTTTACGACATACGTTACAATTACACCGGGGTTGGTTTTCCTAGAGCATCGCTCAGTTATATATACGTTCATTTATACGGACTTTACGACATACGTTACAATTACACCAAGGTTGGTTTTCCTAGAGCATCGCTCAGTTATATATACGTTCATTTATAAGGACTTTACGACATACGTTACAATTACACCAAGGTTGGTTTTCCTAGAGCATCGCTCAGTTATATATACGTTCATTTATAAGGACTTTACGACATACGTTACAATTACACCGGGGTTGGTTTTCCTAGATCATCGCTCAATTATATATACGTTCATTTATAAGGACTTTACGACATACGTTACAATTACACCGGGGTTGGTTTTCCTAAAACATCGCTCAGTTATATATACTTTCATTCTTGATAAATTTACGACATGTGTCACAATTACAACAAAGTTGTTTTTTCTAGAACATCGCTCAATTATATATACTTTCATGCATGATAAATTTACGACATACGTCACAATTACAACAAAGTTGTTTTTTCTAGAACATCGCTCAATTATATATACTTTCACGCATGATACATTTACGACATGCGTCACAATTACACAAAAGTTGTTTTTTCTAGATGATCGTTCAATTATATATACTTGCATGCATAAGGATTTTATGCGAGCGTAAAAATTACACCAGGGTTGATCAGCCAAGATCGCTGCTCTGTTATACATTGCTGTTTAGAGAGATATATTATGGCGTCTGTCACTTAAGATTTGTTTCTTGGATGGACGCTTCTTTTGCTTCGGGCTCGGAAGGTCACGTGTTCGATCCGCTACCGGGTCATACCAAAAACTATAAAATTGCCATTAATGGCTGCTAAGCTAGGTGCCAAGAATTGTTTGGTTTGCATTTCTACTGACTGGCTGGTTTTACAATTAAAGAGCCAGTAGTACTGGTCACCTACGAAGGAACCGCCGTGATATAACAGAACTATTGTTGTGAGCGTTGTAAAACACCAAACGATCAATAAGATCGCCGCTCAACTAATCTTCTGTCTGTATTGTATTGCTACGCATTGTTTACAGCATAGAATATGACAAATTATAAGTCGATCGCTCGGTCTCCCTATGCAAATATTCACTACCATTTATTACTATGGTTCTACGAAAGCACTGGAGCGTATTGGGAAATTTGTCAAGTTGTCAACTCCACAAGACGATCGTCTATATTTATGACCAAGACTATAACGAATTATACAAGCGTCCGTAGACCGGAATTTCTATTTGGAGGTCATACAATATAATGTTATCAATCTAGATCGTACTCACTTGTTTATTTATTTCTAAAGTGTTTAAATAGCCTGTTTTTAATTCTTTTCCATAATTTATCTACAGGTGTACAATGTATGTATGTGTATGTTCATTAATTTATAATCGCCATTCTTGGATATTTTGGATTACTCTAAAACCATTTTGTCTATATTTACAGAGCTATGTGATTACAGCTACATATTGATATAAACGTGACGTAGCTATACACATAATATCGAAATATGTATATTTGTTCATTATTTTTGTTTTAAAAATTATACTTGGTATATAAAAAATGGAGAATACGTTGCAGTTGTGATATGGCTTTGTATTGTCAACTCGGGGTGTGGACAATATGACATAAAGCTCAGTCTTCGGTCTCGCAAGATATCAATTGTCAACAACCCTTCGTAGAACAATACCAAACCCAATATCGCTACTGCAACATTATAGTCCTTATGTAGAGCCTATGGCAATTTACTAATGTCATATGTACAAACGTGTCAATAAACCAGGACAGCACCAATAACTTTGGTATGATTCTTGTAAATCAATTACAAGCGAGTGAAATGATTAGATCACCATTAGATGTTTCGTACTTGAACCCCGCATGTATTCGGTTTATGATCATGAGTTTATTGAACGCGTCAAAGCACACGGCTGTAATGTAATTATCGATCTCTATTTACAAACAATAACAAGACGAATTTTGATGCTAAGCATCAAAGACGCCGCGCATGATTTTAAAGCATGACTTAAAGGGAAGCAGATGCACTTCAATACATTTAAATAACCTGTGCAAACGGACAGGATGTAAATATTTTGAACAAGAAGGCCAAATGTACCTTTATCTTAAACAAGAAGGCGAAGATGTTCCTTTATTGCTCACCTGGATACCATAGTCTATTATAAAATGTTATCAAGAGCAAAACGGGTTCATTTTGACGTAGGGATTATACACTTTATATGCTAGGATCTATGTGATATTCAGCATGTAAAGTTCAGTCTTCAAACCATTTGGTTTACTGTTTGCTTAACATTGACTGCAACAATAAAGTGTCATACACGCTGATGTTTCTTAATTTTAAATCTGCTCTTACTAGATCATTTAGATAAACAAAAAACGTAGATACTGAAATATTAACAGATATTAACTTAAGTGTTAATGCCTCTAGTTATAAGTCCAGTTGAGCAGAAGTATGATAACAAAAGACGAGGGTATATAAACAAAAAATACAAATAATTCTAACGAGTTTAAAGAAATTAAATATCAAAATTAAGCATTTATGAAATTAAAAGAAAAAGTTCTCTTGTATAGTCAACATATAGCAAGAATACAATGGTCTGAATGAACAACTGTATGGGGAGGAACGTTTTAAGTTTAGTAATACAACAGAAATAAATAGGAAAAAACATCACCCGAATCATTTTTCTGAGCTTTGATGAATCGAGTCGTCAGAGCAGTAAACCAAACAATTTAAAAAGCGTGGCCTAGTGAACTCCGTAAACCAACTCATAAAAAAAGCTTAGCCTAGTTAGTTGGGGAACAGTTATTAAAAACAATTTAAATGTGTCTAATGTTTTGTAATAACGTTAAACGATGTACATATTTTGTATCTTGTTGTTTCTTAAATCAGTTAATACAATTTATTCAATCATAAAGACTGTGTTATCAAACATATAACAGAGTTTTTCTTTACAATAATATTTGTTGGTTGCTCCCTTTTCGATTACGTCACCCCATGGTACAAGATTAAAACCTATCCCATACTGACGCCGCGCTTCCACGCGGCGTCAATAACATACTTATAGGCAGAGACCGATACGAATCTGTCAAAGGAAGGAAATGCAGACTATTTAAATATTAAATATTTAAATGGACATTTGGATTACAATTTAAAAGAAAGAAACGAAAATGATTTAAAAGAGTTTTCAATGTCGAAACTAAGCAAACATCGCCCCGGGACCAGCTTTGTGTCCAAGCACACCAACATTTAATCTAACACAAAGACACTTCTAGTTTATTTCATTGAGATTTGTTTTTTGCTGAGCTCATATCTTTGATGAGCTAATATCCTTTGATCTTGAACAATTAAAGGAGCTCACAATACAAAAATGTATTGGTACTGGTGAGTCATCCAATGATCAAGTACTAGTGGTCTGTCTCCGTGATATAACGAGTTAATTGATTGATGGGTGTTGAACTCTTTCAGCGCAGACTTATAATATAACATATGTTCAAAAAAGGGTAACTCCATTTTTCATGAGTTAAAGCGTTTTGGAATAATTTGTTAACTAAAAGACAAAACATTATGATTTCGGATTAGACAGCTCTTTACGAGCTGACTCCCCTGAATCTGTATTTTTTGCAAGCTAATCTAAATATTGCCATTGGTGCTGCAAAAGTCAACACTGTTGAAAAACATAACAGTCACGTCAGAGTGGCTAGTACACTTACATGTGTGTCTTTACTTTATTGCACCAGTATTCGAAGGAAAATGTTTTGTTAATCAACTGCATTATTTTCCATATATACTGTTAGAATAATGAAGGAAGACGAATGACTCTTTTCGCACTGGCTTTTGTCAAATTTCGTAAACAAAAATTAGTCGAACACACGACCTCTGGATTGAAAGCTCGTGTCTCTACCAACTGGGCTACAGGAACTCGAAAAGTAATATAATATTATGCAGTGGAAAATAACTTAAAACCCGTTTGAAATAAAGCAAATACCAATCAAGACGATTCTGTCATAGTTCCCCGCACATAGCTAATGAAACATTCACTTGTTTGTTCAACAGAAAATTGGAGATGACATTTACTTTCGAAAATTGAGAAGTGCAATTAATCATGTATTGTTTGCAGAATCCGCTAATTCTGAGAAATGCATAAAGAATGTAAATGACTTCATTCTATTCCATTTATTTCCTAGATATTTTATTTAAATTGGATACGTGAATAACTGTCGTTCAGAGAATTTAAGCTGATTCGCTGTATAGAAAATTGCATTTTGAATGCAGAAATAGCAAAGAAGACAAAACCTGTTCGCCTTTTTTGTTTTAGCAGTGTTATCTTGCCTGTAAGGCTGTCATTTAACCCTTTCAATGCTGACATTTTAAAATTTACTTGTCCAGCATTGCACTTGGTTCTTTGTTTGGTATTCTCGCCATTTCAAGAATTGTTCAGTTATATCAAGGCGTTGCCTGGATAAATTTCCAGAACTAGTGGTCTTTCACTGCAGCCCGTCAGTCGTAATAATGCTTACCTCGAAACCCAGAGAGCCCAGGAGGGCAGCCATTTCTAGCATCTTTAAAGTATTTCGTAAGACCCGGCTGGGGATCGAGACCGCGACATTATCGCACGCGAGGCGGATACTCTACCGATGCCGTTGCTGTTGAATGAGTCAATAAACAACTCCACGTATATTAAGATACAAATGTTGAGTTGAGCAGTTAACAGTCAGACAGCGTCGATACGCCGGCTGCTCTGGCTCTTATTTGGTGCTACTGGTTTCACGAGAGCGGTCCCAGCAGGAAAAGGTTCCATTGCAAAATGATTATTATTGCATATATTATCCACACCAATACCGCTTCAGTAAAATCCACGGCGGTAACACTTGGCATAGTAATGTCCGTCAATGATAATTGCACACGTTTACACTGTTCTAAAATTGTTCCCTTTAAATCTAGAAACTGCCATAGTAAAATAAATGGGCATTATGTTCCACAGACAATGGGCTTTCAGAAAAAAACATAGTGTTGAAAATTCACTATGGAGGGAGGGGCGGCGGGGGAGGGGGGGGGGGGGGCGGGGGGGGGGGGTGTATTGGTTGGGCAAGGTATAATAGTACTTAGAGTGTGTATATCTCACTTAGTGTGTCTGTTGCAAAGATCTTAAACAAATGCTTAGTATCTCAGTGCTTCTTTTCGTTTCCCATAGTACATATTTCAATTTAAAAAATAACTGAAAGAAGATGGATTCCAGGTTCGAATTACCTGGAGTAAATTTGCATTCGGATATGGTTATCTCTTATAGGCAAAGTAGCAATAAAAGAACTAAACGACGAATTTGTCTATTCCGTGGAATAAGTTTTCACTTTAACTTTATTTTGCATGTGGAAGTCGTGGCCATCGTCCTCTTTACCTAACATTAATGTCGTTAATTTGTAGGTTTCTACATTGTTAATGTATCATAAATATAAAGGTCTCATAAAAAGGTTTTAAATACGTAAGGATTTCGAAAATTGGTGAGCTTGTCAATGAACATAGTTGAAAAGGTGGATATTATTTCATCATCAAACGATTTTCTTGATGTTAAAGATGTTAAAGATAGTTTTATAAAAAGTATTCTATGGAATTAGTTGCTTGATTAAGTTAAGACTTAACGTATCAGTTTGGTGTTTACAATCATTAATAACAATTGGTTTCTCTTTTTTTTCTTTTTCATATTCTTGCTGTTGATGAAACAATCTTCGACATATAGGTAAGTTTTTATTTTATTGTGTATTTATATCTAAATAGAGGACCCAGTTCCACGTAGGATTGACTTATAAAGTGCGTTCTATTAAATTTAATGTTAGCCAAATATTTCAAACACATTTCTACTAGCAGTTTTCAGAGAAGTTGGAATTTGATAAGTTGATAAGCTCTCTGTCGTTAAATGGTAATGTGAGCTGCATGCATGTATAAGACATTCGCAGTTTAAATTACAGCCACCCGTTTTCGGAGTAGCTGATATTTGATGAGGTGATAAGCTATCATAAGCTATTTTATTTTAGCTAACGAATGCAATTCCACAAATGAAATAGCAACCAGCCAGTTTCATCGTATATAGCTGTCATTTGATAGGTTGATATTAGCTAAATGGAACTATTAATAGGACGCACTAAGAATTCCAATTAAGAAATATGTAATTACCCTTTCCCTATACATCAAATATGCATTATGAAACTTTAAAACTAATGTAGGTAAAACAGTGAAATGTATTTAAATATGAAAAATAAATTTTGAATGGTGGAATAAACAGTGTGGCAAAGGTAGACTTCGCTGACCATTAGCATTTTCTTCTCTTGCCGCAAGGTTTTTAAAAGTCGTCCACAGAGGATGTGTCAAAAATGCGTCTGGAAGTGTGAAAGGCTTAAGCCAGATAAATGCCTTCTTCCTGACTGTGTTCAGCTGTCTCAGTCTCATATTTAACAAGTTCAGTTACCATTTGTGAACAACGATTCATTATAGTGTTCTTAGTCTTAATGAGAGTTAAGACTTTGAATAGTTTCTAAAATTCGACCCAAAATATTAAAATGACGTTGTTCATTTAAAGACTCATACGGTAAGTTTTTTTTTTTAGTTTCCCATATGTAACTGACAGACATTTCAAAATTGAATCCATCTTTTAAATATGGGTTATTTGCCCATTACATTTCGAATAGTGTCTTCTTTCTAAATGTGGTCCCCTTTTTTAAATCGATGATGCCCCTTTTACTATCTAAACCATCACTTGCCACAGTTGTATCTATTATGTCGTCCCTATGAAAGTACTGTATAAGGCCCTTATGCATTTACGGGTTAAGCCAGTGCCGTTCCAAATACAGAAAGAGGTAAGTACTTATTCATTTCATCCAGGTTCGAAAAGCGAACGACTGAGTTGGCGTTTTCATAGACATATAAGAGACACTCAAGCTTTTGAAATATCTCCTTATTATAACAGTGTATAGCTTTGTTATATAGTTATTTTTCAACTTGATCAGAACAGTTCCCCAAGACAATAACTGATGCCAACGCGGGTTATCGCGAATTACCGATTGGCGTTCTTCTTTATACTATCAGTGACGCTCTGCAATAGCCAAGTACGTATATTCTATTATCGATTACTTTGGATGCAGCGAGACCAGCGGATGCACGAAGTCTGGTCACTGTTCGCCAATACGCCAAGGTTTACATAAAGTCTGGTGAATGGTTTCAATGTTGAGCCAAAAGCATGAATGCCCAAGCATGTTTTTTTTTTGTTCACAACGTGTATTAATGACGATAAGGTTTGCTTTTCGCGGAGCACAAATATACTGTATTCAGATGTACCTAACGGTTTTTTAAATTTAGGTGTTATGTTGTTATCATTACAAATATAGTCAACCATGTGTTTGAGACCATCAGTGGTCGTGATTTAACTGAACTAATGTGGAAAATGGCAAAAACTATCCGTGCATTCGAAATACCAAAGACAAATAGCAAAGGTGATATTACAAGTTTACAAAAATGCAACGGGATAAGAGTTGATAACGTTTATCATTCGTAAACGTGCGGTTTGTAAGATTATTTTTTTAAAAAAATGATATTTATTTAGCTTGCGTTTTATCTTAAAATTCTAGAAAAGCGTGTCGATGTATCAAAGGCGTCTGAAATTTCATTTGAGATATTTTTAAAAAATATACACCCAATATCATGTTAAGCTATTGACCTCGCTAAATGTTTCAAATATAATAATAATAATAATAATAATGACGTTATTGTTTTCGTTTGAGAACATTTAGAAAGTCCCACACAGGACCGTGTTATTATAAATAGTATCTACATTATTGGTTCTCATACTTGACTTTTTGAAAATGCTTTCCCAAAAGGAGTAATTACTAAAAATGGGCATTGCTTCCTCATGCTAAAATGTTTGCAACTGTATTCAGTACTTTTTGAAAATACTTTCGCAAAAGGAGTAATTCCTAAAAATGGGCATTGCTTCCTGATGCTAAAATGTTTGCAACTGTGTTCATTAATTGTAGCAGACGACTTTTAGAAAGGGTTAATCCTTTCCCACATGCATAAGCATTTGGAACATGTGCAGCAGATCACTATTGAGATAATATTGGAAAAGAGGAAAATTGCTTATAATGAGTAAATGATTCGTTTGTCACAAAAAGTATTAACTATTCTTTTAACACACTTGTATTCAAACACTTTTCATATTTCATTCCTAGATGTTTTTGAAAGACGTCTGCTGCAGAATCGCTGATGTTGGAATGGCCTAACGTAGTTTGGTATTACTCCGTAGGATACTGTCATGACTTAAAAAAAGTTTAACTAAAAAGAATACACAGTTACAGTTAACTGTGTATGGTATTAGTCCGTAGTTGCATATGTTTGTGTAAAATAGCCATGTTCCTCGAAACAAATGTAACAGCATGTTCTACCAATATAGATTTAACTCTTTCTGGTATCAGTCGGTAGCTTAACGTGTCTGTATTTATGATTAATGGCCCGGCTTTAATGGATTGATGTTAAAACTGAGCAGGGTATATATCACATGAATGTGCTGCTTACGAGGTGCTGTTAAGAGAGAACAATAAGTAAAATTTCGAAACAGTAGCGAAACTTCGGTTTGTGTTTTTAGGCTTTGCCTTTTTTGGGCTTTAGGGGGGCAGCCATTACAACCATTTTTTAAGTATTTGGTATGCATCCACTGGGATAAGAACCCCCGACCTCCCGCATCCGAGGCGGACGCTCTAGAACATGTACATTATATACAGTGGCTATGTTTTATCCAGAATTCGTGTTGATACATTTGGCAACTGAATATATACCGCCATGCTGGTGAAGTGGTAGAGCGTATGTGCCTCGGTTGCTGTAGGTCACGGTTTCAACCCCTGCCGGGTCATATACCTAAACTATGGTAGTAATAGTTGTGAGTTTAGCAATACGACTGACTCTAAGGAATTGGACTAGTAGTACTGGTTACCTACCCAAGAAATGTTGTGATATAAATGTGCACATTGTTGAACGCGGCGAAAACCACCATACAAACAGAAAACAAATCAATCGAACGATTGCATAAATGAACAGATAATTACATGTATTTATAAGCGGTATCAACAAAGATGATACATAATTACATAAATGAACGGATAAGTACATGTATTTATAAGCGGTATCAACACAGAATGACACACACTTACATAAATGAACAGATAATTACATGTATTTATAAGCGGTATCAACAAAAATGATACATAATTACATAAATGAACAGATAATTACATGTATTTATAAGCGGTATCAACACAGAATGACACACACTTACATAAATGAACAGATAATTACATGTATTTATAAGCGGTATCAACAAAAATGAGACATAATTACATAAATGAACAGATAATTACATGTATTTATAAGCGGTATCAACAAAAATGATACATAATTACATAAATGAACAGATAATTACATGTATTTATAAGCGGTATCAACAAAAATGATACATAATTACATAAATGAACAGATAATTACATGTATTTATAAGCGGTTTCAACAAAAATGATACATAATTACATAAATGAACAGATAATTACATGTATTTATAAGCGGTATCAACACAGAATGACACACACTTACATAAATTAACAGATACTGACATGTATTTATAAGCGGTATCAACAAAAATGATACATAATTACATAAATTAACAGATAATTACATGTATTTATAAGCGGTATCAACAAAAATGATACATAATTACATAAATGAACAGATAATTACATGTATTTATAAGCGGTATCAACACAGAATGACACACACTTACATAAATTAACAGATAATTACATGTATTTATAAGCGGTATCAACAAAGATGATACATAATTACATAAATGAACAGATAATTACATGTATTTATAAGCGGTATCAACACAGAATGACACACACTTACATAAAGATACATTCGATGATGGATACATTATCAAAAGCATTATCTAAGTCAGAAGAAATCAAAGACTATTTATAGGACGATGTTCTAAATGAGTGTATCGAAATGTATTCGTTATCCTTTTCCCATGTTAAGATAAAGTTGACAGTTCATGCCTTAATTGGCCCCCAAATGTTAATTTTAAAGTCTTGATACCTGTAATGCAAGCAAAACTTATCTTATCTATAGAATGGTGATGCTCTAATAGCAGCTCGTATATATAGCGTGTATGTTAACGCTTATTAACATGTGAGAAGATTGCGTGCATAATCAAATCAACAACGTGGTGCGATATGATCACGGGAGTTCCCAGTCCCCCAGTAATGTCTTGTTATATCTCAATATATCAAAAACGACATATTGTTCGAGATCTATAACTATATTAGGGAATATTTAGATTTTTGCAGAATGCAGACTAATGCGAAAATGGGACTGCGTTCAATAGACAAAACGTTTAATATTAAATATTAGTGAACTGTCGACGTGATATAACCGAACTAATCTTGAAAAACTGTGTAAAACCCCAATTAAACAAAACAGAATAGTTCAATAGGAACCATCTTCGATGTTGTTATAAGCTCCGCCACAGAACAATTAATCGCATTCCTATCTGGATCTATACTGCTCGTTAATAAGCAGCTATGGCACCATATTTTATCATAACAGACAGATTAATCATTCAAAGCAACATATCATAATCAACATAGCAATGGTTTAGCGCAAAACAGGAATAACTATAACTTGTAATAACATGTTGATACAACTGTTTTGCTTACAAATACACGTACTTTGTTGATAGATATATGGACCGTCCCACAAGTAAACCAACATTATTGTCCCTGCGTAAAGTATCGACCCGGATCAGCCTTGGCATGCCGCGCAGACACTTTTGTCCATAATGTTGGTTTTCTCGTGGAACGGCTCATATATATATGCAGCTTTTACGATGCCACCGGGAGATAATTTGAACTTCCGTTATTCTGGGTTTAGTAGAGCGTTCATTGACAATGATAATCAAGACTGGACGCCTGATGTCTACGTTCGGACGTTGACTGATTCGTTACTGTCGAACAACAAAGATGGAAACGTATATACATAGATATATATATACATATACGGACAGAATAAAGTCTGGAGATTAACTCACACTTATGATTTTTATTTAAATCCTATAAATGAAACAACATAATAATACAAAATATAGTTATCATAAGTTATTAAAAATGAACATTAATCTCCAGACTTTATTCTGTCCGTATAGATATCCGTCTGTGTGACTTTTCACTTTTTAACGATCTATATATATATTACTGATTGCAGTATATTGATGAATTCCTCGCTAAATGTCAGATCAGTTTCATGTTTGTGTTTGATTGTATTTGTTCTTTTGCGGGTTTCAACAATTGTTCCAGTAATAAATACGGAAGTTTCTGGTTAATATAGTACTTCCATTAATATATCCTTACACCCATGCATCAGTCACAATGCTAACCCCGCAGCCCTGAGCTCAGATGAGTGAAGCTACAACTGTCATTGAAAAAGTAGTTCGTATGAGCCGTTTTAGTATCGGACCCTTGTTTACTGTTTCCATAGCAACAGTTTACGTCTTGTCTGCTTGCTATGGTTGACTGATTCTTTATTGTCGAACTACGAAGAGTGACTTGTATGATACAGTTTACGTCTTGTCTGCTTGCTATGGTTGACTGTTTCTTTATTGTCGAACTACGAAGAGTAACTTGTATAATACGGTTTGCTATGGTTGACTGTTTCTTTATTGTCGAACTATGAAGATTAACTTGTATAATACGGTTTGCTATGGTTGACTGTTTCTTTATTGTCGAACTACGAAGAGTGACTTGTATAATACGGTTCGCATAACATTTATTAATTCATCTCAAAAAGGCAGACTTAACTCAAGTATATGTGTGTTTGTATGGTTATTCCCGCGTTCAACAGTTGTTTCAGTCGTCCACCCATGAGAACACAACCATATGGTTATTTGCCACAGGTGGTCTTTAATTACAGGGTCATTTATGCAGAAAATGAGCAATTGGGAAACTAAAGGTGTGATTGCTATATCCAGGGAATCACTATTCCCAGGTAGTCCGAAGTACATGTTTGACTTTATATACACCAACTTGTCGAGATTAGTATTAGACACAGGCAAATAACATGCAGTTGTTGTCCTTCAGATAGTATTTATTGTTTAGCGTTTAACGCATTTTTTTAACATTAACGGCGTTAACTGGGTAAGTTACCAGTACTACTGGTCCGTTTATCCTGACCCCAATCAGTCGGTTGTAATGCTAACCCCGTAACCCTAGGCAGCCGTTATTACTAGTTTACCAGTACTACTGGTCCATTTATCCTGACCCCAATCAGTCAGTTGTAATGCTAACCCCGCAACCCTGAACGCCAAGGTGGGCAGCCATTACTAACATATTTAAAACTTTTGGCATGACAAAGCCGGATATCGAACCCACTACTTACCGTACCTGAGGCTGACGGTCTACCTCTACATCACCGACTCGGTCCTTTAGATAGTAATACGTTACCTTACTGAAACACATTTCGGATCACCCTTAACAGACAAAGTTGGAAAACATTTTAGGTACATTAGGGAAAGAAGCACATTGCAAGCTGCGTAAATTTTATTTTTGTGCGACAATGCTAACCATTCTTAATAACATTTCATCAAGGTTTTCCATGCTTTTCACCATTAATTGAAGGGACAAAATAATCATTCGAGGGATTCATGCAAAACGGTTGTAACTACATCTTGTTCAAGATGTAGTTACAACCGTTTTGCATGAAACAATCGCATTGTTCTAGACAAAAGGAGAGATAAAATGCAATGGTTGTACGAAACATTGGTTTTGTCGCGCAAGTATTATTCATTTTAAATAGCAATTTAACAATGCTTGCCTGCTTTCCTTATTAAACTCTTTAAGGGCCGAATTGTTTACGATATACTCTTCCATGTTGAAAATCGCGCGTCTCCATTTCTCATGTAATAAAAGTGTTGGACTATTTTGATGAATAAATATCTGAATACCTGAATCTGTATTGTTTGCTAAAACTTCAATATTGCCTTTGGCGCTGAAAGAGCTAAGGGAACATACTTGTGTAGATTCATCTGGTTGACAATCTCTGACGATACGATAACTAACGATTAATCACCCTTATCCAACTGTACGCACATATTTACGTTTTACACGTCTTTAAACTACACTACACATGACGATACAATAACTAACGCATTAATCACCCTTATCCAAGTGTACGTACATATTTACGTTTTACACGTCTTTAAATTACACTACACATGACGATACAATAACTAACGCATTAATCACCCTTATCCAACTGTACGCACATATTTACGTTTTACACGTCTTTAAACTACACTACACATGACGATACAATAACTAACGCATTAATCACCCTTATCCAAGTGTACGCACATATTTACGTTTAACACGTCTTTAAATTACACTACACTTGACGATACAATAACTAACGCATTAATCACCCTTATCCAACTGTACGCACATATTTACGTTTTACACGTCTTTAAACTACACTACACTTGACGATACAATAACTAACGCATTAATCACCCTTATCCAAGTGTACGCACATATTTACGTTTAACACGTCTTTAAATTACACTACACTTGACGATACAATAACTAACGCATTAATCACCCTTATCCAACTGTACGCACATATTTACGTTTTACACGTCTTTAAATTACACTACACATGACGATACAATAACTAACGCATTAATCACCCTTATCCAACTGTACGCACATATTAACGTTTTACATGTCTTTAAATTACACTACACATGACGATACAATAACTAACGCATTAATCACCCTTAGCCAAGTGTACGTACATATTTACGTTTTACACGTCTTTAAACTACACTACACATGACGATACAATAACTAACGCATTAATCACCCTTATCCAACTGTACGCACATATTAACGTTTTACATGTCTTTAAATTACACTACACATGACGATACAATAACTAACGCATTAATCACCCTTATCCAAGTGTACGCACATATTTACGTTTTACACGTCTTTAAACTACACTACACTTGACGATACAATAACTAACGCATTAATCACCCTTATCCAACTGTACGCACATATTTACGTTTAACACGTCTTTAAATTACACTACACTTGACGATACAATAACTAACGCATTAATCACCCTTAGCCAAGTGTACGTACATATTTACGTTTAACACGTCTTTAAATTACACTACACTTGACGATACAATAACTAACGCATTAATCACCCTTATCCAACTGTACGCACATATTTACGTTTTACACGTCTTTAAATTACACTACACATGACGATACAATAACTAACGCATTATTCACCCTTATCCAACTGTACGCACATATTTACGGTTTTACACGTCTTTAAATTACACTACACATGACGATACAATAACTAACGCATTAATCACCCTTATCCAACTGTACGCACATATTAACGTTTTACACGTCTTTAAACTACACTACACTTGACGATACAATAACTAACGCATTAATCACCCTTATCCAAGTGTACGTACATATTTACGTTTTACACGTCTTTAAACTACACTACACATGACGATACAATAACTAACGCATTAATCACCCTTATCCAACTGTACGCACATATTTACGTTTTACACGTCTTTAAACTACACTACACATGACGATACAATAGCTAACGCATTAATCACCCTTATCCAAGTGTACGTACATATTTACGTTTTACACGTCTTTAAATTACACTACACTTGACGATACAATAACTAACGCATTATTCACCCTTATCCAACTGTACGCACATATTTACGTTTTACACGTCTTTAAATTACACTACACTTGACGATACAATAACTAACGCATTAATCACCCTTATCCAACTGTACGCACATATTTACGTTTTACACGTCTTTAAATTACACTACACTTGACGATACAATAACTAACGCATTAATCACCCTTATCCAACTGTACGCACATATTTACGTTTTACACGTCTTTAAACTACACTACACTTGACGATACAATAACTAACGCATTAATCAGCCTTATCCAACTGTACGCACATATTTACGTTTTACACGTCTTTAAACTACACTACACATGACGATACAATAACTAACGCATTAATCACCCTTATCCAAGTGTTCGTACATATTTACGGTTTACACGTCTTTAAACTACACTACACTTGACGATACAATAACTAACGCATTAATCACCCTTATTCAACTGTACGCACATATTTACGTTTTACACGTCTTTAAACTACACTACACTTGACGATACAATAACTAACGCATTAATCACCCTTATCCAACAGTACGTACATATTTACGGTTTACACGTCTTTAAACTACACTACACTTGACGATACAATAACTAACGCATTAATCACCCTTATCCAACTGTACGCACATATTTACGTTTTACACGTCTTTAAACTACACTACACTTGACGATACAATAACTAACGCATTAATCACCCTTATCCAACTGTACGCACATATTTACGTTTTACAAGTCTTTAAACTACACTACACTTGACGATACAATAACTAACGCATTAATCACCCTTATCCAACTGTACTGGTAATAAAACAGGTATACCGGTAATAATACAGATACTACTGGTGATAAAACAGGTACTACTGGTAGCAAAACAGGTACTACTGGTAATAATACAGGTACTACTTGTATTAAAAAAGGTAATACTGGTAATACTATGTGTACTGCTGTATTACTGGTAATAATACAGGTACAACTGGTAGTAAAACAGGGACTACTGGTATTAAAACAGGTACTTCTGGTAGTAATACAGATACTACTGGTAATAATACAGGTACTACTGGTAATAATACAGGCACTACTGGTAATAATACATGTACTACTGGTTTTAATACATTTACTACTGGTAATAATACAGATACTACTGGTAATAATACAGGTACTATTGGTAATAATACAGGTACTACTGGCAATAATACAGGTACTATTGGTAATAAAAAAGGTACTACTGGTAAAAATACAGTAAATACTGGTAATAATTCAGATACTACTGGTAATAATACAGGTACTATTGGTAATAATACAGGTAATACTGGTAATAATACATGTACTACTGGTAGTAAAACAGGTACTACTGGTTATAATACAGGTACTACTGGTAATGATACAGGTACTACTGGTACTACTATAGGTACTACTGGTAATAATACATATACCACTGGTAATAATACAGGTACTACTTTTAATATTACAGGTACTACTGGTAATAACATAGATACTGCTGGTAATAACATAGATACTACTGGTTATAAAACAGGTAATACTGGAAATATTAAAGGTACTACTGGTAATAACATAGATACTACTGGTAAAAAATACAGAAAATAGTTACTACTGGTAATAATACAGGTACTACTGGTAATAATACAGGTACAACTGGTAATAGTACAGGTACTACTGGTAATAACATAGTTGCTACTGGTAAAAATACAGAAACAGTTACTACTGGTAATAACATAGCTGTTACTGGTAAAAATGCAGAAAACAGTTACTACTGGTAATAACATAGTTGCTACTGGTAAAAATATACAGAAACACAGATACTACTGGTAATGATACAAGATTCAAGACTCAATTATTTTTTCACATAAGACAAAATGTTCATCTTGTACATACATATACAACCTTTCAAATCTTAAACACACTTGAATCTTGAATCTACATGTACACTATAAAACGCAAAATACAAAAGCACAAATAATATGTATATCAATATGTCAGATAGTGTTGAGAAGATGGCTTATCAAATGATGTAAAAATACATACACATATAAGTATTAACGGTTTAAAACAGTATAAACTAAGCTTAGGGTTAAATGTGCTGAACTCCAGATTATAGATAGTATAGTCAAAGTTTTAAAACTGTTCAAAAGTTGTCTCGAAATATTACAATCATAATAAAGTAATAAGTTCAATTTCCAGTACAATAAACATCTAAATATGGATTTTTTATGCTTGATCTTTACTGAGTAGACATACCAAGTAAGCCACATTGTATACATTTTCATGACTTTCAATCGACCGTTTTTCAACATTTACTGCCAAAATAGTTTTGAACTATTTAATACTTACTTTTGTTTCACCATTACCAATATTTGCAGAAGTTTCAACATTTCAAAATGTTGATCTCAATCCTGAGTTCAGGACCTTTAATATTAAAAGATGTCGTATTCTTATAAGTTGTGAATGGAGATTGTGAAAATTAAAAATGCATTGTATATTTATTTATGAAAAACCGTGCTACATGTATAACTGGTACCCTGTTATAGGCGACGTAAAACAACATTCAAGGCTACATGTATAACTGGTACCCTGTTATAAACGACGTAAAAAACCATTCAAGCAAACAATAAACTCAACGCAAATACAACAAGAAAATGTCGAGAGCGAAGCTTCATGACGACACCAGTTTAAATAATAAAGCGGGTTAACTCTTTCGCTGCAAAAGGCCATTTAAGATGAGAGGAAGTGAACTAGTCTTTCCCTCACAATATTTCTCTTATTACTCAATCAAATTCTGTATTGTGGGTACTCAACACGTAGGGTTTACTTGTCAAATAAGGATTTTAGAACATGAAAAATGCCCCTTAGCGAGAAGTCTGCATTTGCAATCAATGCAGATTCAGTTGCCAACGAGACATATATTTTTACCAAATGTCCAGTTTGACGAATAATGGATAGGTCCAATTTATTTTCAACATGGAAGGGTCAAATTTTGTGAAATTCAGCAGCGAATGCGTTAACTGTTAATTTGCTCCGCTTCCACAGTTATAATATCCTCCTGTTGCTCATAAAAGTTACAATAAAAATGTATTTCTTTTTTTTTTTTTTTTTTTTTTTTTTTTTTTTTTATATATATAACTTTATTTGCCACGTGCATAGATATGTGAAGGTCGTGGCCATCCTCCCTCATACCTTACAGTCAATTTGTTTTAGTAGATCTATGTTAGAATATTAGGTTAATATTATGAATCAATAAATAGGGGGTCAAACTTATAAAAGGTTTTTAAGTTTTACACGTGTTAATAAAGCTATACATTTTTATGATGGGAAAAAGAAGCTTTAAAAGATAACAGAAAAACAAACAAACAAACAAAAATAAAAACATGCATTTTTCTGTTTGTAATACGAATATAAGTCCACATCAGAAGTTAAGAGTGGTTTTGTAACATATATCTTACAATTGTCCAGCTTTCTTTATCTGATTCGGCTTGTCTTGTGGAATTGTAAATGTTCAAGGCTAAACGTAGTCGATTTATTAGGCCATTATTTGAAGGTGTAATTAGTTTTGTTTTACACGAGTATATATAACGTTTTATTTCTAAAAATAAGATGTCCAGTTTAAAGTTTTTTTTACAAAACCCCAAGAGTATTTCTGAGCTTGTTATTTGTATAGTTTGATCTAGTTCCCTAATCTTATTTAAAATCATTTGTAGTAACGGTTTTACCTTTTCGCATTCATAGAAAAGATGTATTAGAGTTTCTTCGTTTGATTCACAAAAAGAACACAAATTTGTTTCGACTAATTTCATTTTAAATAAGAGAGAATTTGTCGCTATTATTCTATGAACTATTCTTGTTTGAAACCATTGAATATAAGTGTCTTTTGTACATCTAAATGTATTACCATATGTTATTTTCCAATCAATGTTGGAATTTGGATACAGAGAAGTCCATTTGGTCTGACTGGTAGGTACTTCTTGATTATGTATTAACGTATTATAGACATATTTATTAGTGTCTTTTTTAGTTAAAATTGGATTTAAATAGCAGTTAATGGAAGGGTTGTGATATCCAGAAAGTGAATTATCCGTTTTTAAAAAGTGTGTCTTTGTAATGAAAACATTAACTGTATTTCTAAGTCCATAGAAAGATAAAAAGTTTATTTTTTTACCAATACTATTTTCTATAAATGTTAAACTTATAAAGTTGCCCTTTTCGTCTAATATGTCTTTAACCAATCTAAATCCATTATCATACAATTCTGGTATAAAGACATGTTTATAATTGACCTTAAAATTCTCATTAAAAAATAAAGGCATATTCACTATTTGTTCCCATTCTTTGAGTTGCGATTTTTCAATAAACAAAATGTACGACTTCAGAACATCGATCCAAAATTCATTTTTTATTGTTTTTGAAACTTGTACAGCGTATTGTTTTCCTAAATTAAACAGTTTATTAACATCAAATACATTATTGACTACTTTATAGCATGTATTATCTCCACAAGTGATTAAATTCTTCAGCCACTTTATTTTCATACTGTTTATATAACTTTTTACATCTATCATCTTTAAACCTCCTTCAGCATAGCTTTTAATAAAAACATTTTTTTTTATTTTTGCTTTTCCATCCCATACAAAATCTAACAATATATCATTTAATTGTTTTATAAATTCGTTTGTAGGTGATGGTAAACTTATAAACAAGTGTGAAAGTAGTGGTATTAATAGCGATTTTACGACTGTTATTTTCCCTATGGGTGTTAATTTTCTTCTTTTCCAATAAGATATACTATTTTTTAAGCTTCTTAACTTTGGTTCGAAATTTAGGTCGAACATTTTTTTAAGGTTTACATGAAAACAAATTCCAAGTAGTTTAAACTGAGTTTCTCCCCAAGATAATTTCCATTTAGTTTTAATTGAACGTGTACTGTATTTAAGTGATCCAATCCAAATAACTTTAGTTTTATCAAAATTAATTTTTAAACCGGACATTTTCGTAAAATTATTTATTATTTCTAAAACGTTATTTAATGAATTTTCAGAACCATCTAAAAGGAGAGTTGTGTCATCTGCAAATTGTGAAATAATGTATTCTTCGTCTTTAATCTTTATTCCTGAAATATTTTTACTGTTTCTTATTTTGCTGTTTAGAATTTCAGTACAAAGAATGAAAATATAAGCTGAAATTGGGTCTCCCTGTCTACAACCCCTTTTGACCGTGAAGAATTCTGATAAAAACCCATTTAATTGTACGCAGACTTCAGTATTATATAAAAATAGTCTAATCCATTTTTTAAACATTTCACCAAATTTAAAAAATGCCAAAGTTTTTTCAATAAATTTAAAAGACAAAGAATCGAACGCTTTTTCAAAATCAATAAGCATTAACAATCCAGGAACATGGTTTTCTTCACAATATTGCATAATGTCATACACTAGCCGTGTATTTTCGCCTATAAATCTATCCTTTATAAAACCCGTTTGTTCATTTGATACTAAATGACTTAAAACATTTTTGAGTCTATTAGCTATAGTCCCCGAAGCTAATTTATATAAAACATTTAATAAAGTGATAGGCCTCCAATTTTTTAGGAATTGTTTCGGCTTGTTTTCTTTCGGAATACATGTTATAGTTCCTAGTTTAGTGTTTTTGGAAAAAGAATTTGATATGAACGCATAATTAAGTGCTCTTACTACAAAATGACATATTTTATTCCAAAATACTTTATAAAAATTCGACGAAAACCCATCACAACCCGGACTTTTGTCGTTTTTCATATTTTTCAAGGTGTGTGCAACCTCATGATAATTTAAAAGACCTTCTAAACTGGTTCTTTGATTATCGTTTAATTTATTTATATTATAATCTAGTAGGTCTGCTTCTAAATCGAAGTCATCTAATATATTTTGTTCATTGTATAGTTTTTCATAATATACCTTCGTTTCATGTAATATGTCATTTTGATTGTAAATGTGTTCGCCGTTTTCTTTTTCAATAAATGGAATAGCCTTGGAAGAAAAGTGTTGCTTTTCCAAGTTGCAAAAATAATTTGTAACCTTTTCACCATTATCAATCCAATTTGATCTTGATCTCACAAAACAACCGTTTAGTCTATTTTTCCGTATTTCGGTGAGTTCTGTTTGTAACAATAATAATCTTTCTTTATTCAATTCATTTAAATTTGTTTCTAAAATTAATATTTCAGATGAAAGTTTGTTTTCACGATTATTTCTTGCTTTTATCTTATAACTTGCATATGAAATTGTGTCTCCACGGATTTCCATCAACAATGTTTCCAAAAAGAGTTGATCATTTATGACAAATTGTAGATGCGATCTATCCATGGATAAAACATTATCAGTATTATACACAGGTACACAATACTGCAGTATGACATCATCAATTTTTTGGTTTACTTTATTTACATAATCAATATCATTTAAAAGTGAATTATTGAACTTCCAAAAACCTTTTCCGTGCTTAATTGTTGAAAAGTGTAGATCAAGCATAATTATTGAATGGTCTGATTTATAACTTACATCTATATCGCAATTTCTTAAAAATGGTTGAAGGTTATTTGATATTAAAAAGTAATCTAACCTTCCTTGTTGTAAAGGTGTAAATCTCCTCCAAGTAAACTTTCTAATATTTCCGTGTAATTCTCTGAAAGGGTCTATAATGTCTCTATTAGAAATACATGATAGTAGAACGTTTCTGGCATTTCTATTATGATTTGTTGATTTATAATTTGCATAATCTAAGGATGGGTTTAAGACTAGGTTGAAATCTCCACATAAAATGTAATTTTCTTTAGAATTGAAGGAATCGATTTCGTCAAAAACGTTTTCGAAAAAAAGTGGATCGTCCTTATTAGGCGCGTATATATTAATTAGGACAAATGTGTTGTCACAAAATGCTACCTCTACGGCTACATATTGTCCATTAATATCCTTTTTACAACATAAAACATTAATATCTAATTCTTTTTTAAAAAGTATAGCAACACCTTTCGAATTTGATTTTCCATGACTAAAATAACATTTACCGCCCCATTCTGAATATATGTCCTTTTCAATGTCTTCAATGAAATGGGTTTCTTGTAAACATACAATATCAGCATGTTTTTCCTTAAATAATGTTAATAAATCAAAACGTTTCCTCTTATTGTTTAGGCCTCGACAATTGTAAGACAATATCTTTAAACTATCCACACTCCCTCTTCAAAACGGATATTTTCACTATAGTAATATTTATGATTAAGAAAACAAAACCACCCTTAAAGTCATCATAATAGGGCATACATAAGGTTAACATTTCAAGAATCATCAAACTAAAATGCATGTTGAAAAAAACCACAATAAATATTTGGTAGTTAAATAACATAATGGGAAAAATAAATCCAAGTTACACAGTTCAATTTTATAATACACATGTGCATGTGAAGCATCTTATGTCGAAAACATTTCTACTGTTTTCCGTGATGGGATAACATTTATTATAAACAAGCTTTCAAAGTAGTGTCAGTGAAAATAAATACATATATAATTATAGAGCGAAGACGTTAGAGAAACTCGGATTGCACGGTTTAATTTAATACTGATGTAACTAATAGACCGTGACATACCCGTTTATCATTTGTCAGGAATAAAGTAGGTTTTTAAAAGTCTTCGTGCTGATAGCTTATAGGGAAAAGCTAGACAGGTCATTGCTCGGGTTTATGTTTTTACAGTACACTAGAACCCTTTCACATTCTCACGTGCTATATGAGATTTTAATGAAAAGTGTAGATCAGGATCAGTCAGCACAAACCTGGACTATAATCCCGATCCACCTTAAACTCGACAACACAGATTATGTCATCGCTTTTGTAAATTCTGATAGAAACGGGCTAAAATAACAACATCAAAACAGATTCAAAAAACCCACATAGTTCCTTTCAATAGAACACTTTTGAAATTTCGTAAGTAAAGTCAATACTACTTGGACATTGAAAAATAAATACTCAAAAATTAGGGATAAAAGTCCACATACAAAATTTGACCAAACTGTACCGATTAGATGTATATTAAAATATGTCCACACCAACTTCATGCGTATCAATCACACTGGGCCGTTGCTCCGGTAAAGGTGCTTGACCTTCAGTGTAATATCTTTAAAGCTAAAATTCAGTATGGGTATCACTATAGTTCATTTCGGCGATTTCGTTACCATTTAATTATGTCGACAGTGGTATAGGGGCATTTTTTGTTCATATTGTATCACACTGGGCCGCCACACCGTTGTAGGTGCTTGACCTTCAGTATGACATTCATATACATGGATAGGGAACTTTAAAACAAATAGTAATACATGCTGTTACAGGAAAATATGTAACTAGTTAACCCTTGTTTCGATGGACTAACTTAAGCTAGCCATATGGATTCACATTATATTTTACATTTTTGATTAAATATAACATTTTTCTTTGCTAAGTTATACATCTATGCAAAATATATATTGACAACAAAGAATGAAATATTGGAGTAAAGTTGCACGGAAGGTGACGTTTGAGTATGCAGTTTAAGTATGAATGTGTGTGAATATTCAACTGTTGCTTTACTCTTGTTTTATAAATAGAAGCAAATGCTGGACATTCAAGAAATCGATCATTATGGATGCAAACGCTGATCTCGATCTACCCTAATCGCTTTTACGTTGTTGTTTCTTTATAAATATGTATATATATACATTTGTTTAAACACAAAGTATGTATTTCTTGGCGTTAAAACTGAGACCTTTTCTACATTTGAGCCTGAAATGTATCCGTGAGGACATATCAACTTTCACAAAGCAACACGAGTCGTGTCAAGTCAGTTGAGATAGGGGGAGGGGGGGTTGAGCATGGGACAGGGGACCATGGCTCTAGATCGGATACATATTACACATTCTAAAAAATCTTAAATAGACGTTTCAAACTTATGCTGTGGGTACTCGAAAGACGGTGATCGAACTCGCGACCTCTCACACCCGAGGAAGTGACATTAAAGCCCCCAAATTGACAGCCGCTGCTCATGCGTTTTGTACAAACACTGTCTAATTTAATGTCTGGATGTGAAATATGCCACACAGGGGACAGCTCATATTACACTGTGAGACAATTATTTTATTCACGTTCGCTTGTTTTTCTGCGAGAAGCTGGCGTGTGTTTGTGTTGTTTGTTGGCATGCTGTTTGACGCCAGCATCAAATCAAATCAAAGCGCCAATGGCACTGTAGTGGCGATCGTATGGAAAATCCTGCAAAGTAACAAGCAGTATATCGGTGTAGGGCTTGCGATGACTCTGGTGCGGGTAAATTTGAGAATGTATGAACCCTGCATCTTTTGACAGAAGAATAATGTTAGTTTGCCAGAATGTTGTCTTGGTGATTTTTTAGTTACGTTCTGAAATTGGTCGTGATGTGTTCAAAATTAGGCCATTCCAAATTTATGAAAAATATAGTTGGTACTCGATAGACTACCGTTTTAGCTCATTAGAATGGCTATTTGTAATCTAAATTGTTCGGGTAATCACATGTTCATCCCCAGGTCGCTGGGCCATATTAAGATAAATATTTTGTACACTTTAGAAATGACTAATTATCAAGGAAGGAGAGAAAACAGTATCCATTAGTTTGGTGTTTGTTTCAATGATGTCCGATATTAAACAGGTCTGTTCAATTTAGTCCCTTCACATTGCATGATTGAGGGTATATTTATATGTATCTGAGGTTGTTAAACCGCTTGGAAAAATGTGAGTGCAAAAACAAACACAAACATGCTCAAAAAGCACAATTTCACTTTTTGTCAAACTGTTCAATTCATAAAAATATAGGCATATATTATAATGCTCGATCTCCAAACTAAATTAAGCTACACTTTCAGCATTGATTGCTAATTGACTCTAAAACGTGACTACGTGTATACATAACGTGTGTGCACACTGACATCGTGTGTCCTTTAAACCTTTGTAAACCTGCCCTATCATCTAGACGCTTTCATATATTTAAACAACTACAAAATAAAGCGTTTATAATGTTGAGATAACCAGTGTATCGCGCTATTTATAGAACCTTTTGGAATTTCCAGATTTGAGTATCATCAGAGTTATTCGCCTTATTTGCAAGGCATATAGAACGCGCAATGATATTTAGTATCTGTTCAATCATGACGAAGATAATATTTACATATTTTAACTCTATGTAGATAATGTCTCGATAAAACTGAAATATTAGTAACAATCCGGTACCAAAGTAGCACTGACATAATTATTATTTATCACGTCTCTGCATCCTTGATGGAACTATAACGGATGTGAGTAAATTAGTTTGCAGTAAGGAAAACAAATATCAACCGATTGTTCAAAACCGACTATGTGAATATTTTTCGTTGCTGTTGTTTCTGTTAGCATTGTGGCGATTGTCAAACCAATCGCCACAAAAGTCAGGTATGTCACAGCGTTTCTTTGGTGAATGTTCAGAACGTCTGAGTCATTTATTATAACCCAAGCGAGTATAACCTAACACTCGAGAGCGCCATTTCTAATTTGTCTTTGTAAATAAACAGTGGACTTGCGAAAGCTCGAACGTGTGATAACTGAAATACATCGTTTAACTCGAACCGATTAATTAAATGGAAGTTTCTTTTGGAAACCGTATAACAGAAGTTCCGCATGCTCAGGCGAGCATGCAGAACTGCTGCTATGCTGCTGTTTTATATGAGTTTGTCACTCACCTGTTGTTCATATTAAATATTTAAGTGTAAATAAATTACGAACCGGAAAATACGTGAAAAAAACCAGAAGAATATTCAGAACTGCGACTTCGTCGATTGAAGCACGCCAATATTCAAAGTAATGAATAGGTCCCGTTGGTCTTTTAGTACAGCCTCTGTGTTGTTGTGGTAGAGCGTCCGCCTCGGGTGCAGGAGGTCGCGGGTTCGTTCCCTAGTCGGGTCATACGCAAGACTTAAACACTAGAAGTACTGGCTGCCCGCCTTGGCGCTCAGGGTTGCGGGTTTAACATTACGAATGATGTCTAGTGTCGAGATTAACGGACAAGTAGTACTGGTAACTTACGCACGAAACGCTGTGATATAACTGAACAATTAATGAAAGCTGCATATAGGTGACGGTGTCAACCGGATATAGAAACAGATGCATTTTCATTGCTTCCAATTATAAACTTACAATTTCAACGCATAATCTTTCCACGAATTGAACGTTCACTGCATATATGTGACGGTGTCAACCGGATATACAAAAAGATGCTCTTTCATTGCGACCCATTATAAACTTACAATTTCAACGCGTAATCTTTCCCCGAATTGAATTTTCACTGCATAAATGTGACGATGTCAACCGGATATAAGAAAATATGCTTTTTCATTGCGTCCCATTATAAACTTACAATTTCAACGCGTAATCTTTCCCCGAATTGAACGTTCAAGCCGATATAAGTCTCATAATATTGTATCAGGGGAGTTGATGAACTATCTCGTATTTTGTAAAATATTAATGGAATGTACCACTCAACACAAAAGGGAAACATTCAGAGACCCTGAATCCAATTTGTTTTCTGATACTTTAACGCCGTTTTCAACCGGAAAACATTACAATTGAGTATATCGTAATATACGCATGCCATAAACATCATATGATTGATTTTCCTCTACAATCGATCATGTATAAAGCAGTTAAGATAAGTTATTATCTCTGCTTTTAGACATAAATATATAAAAATAAAGAATGTTTGTTTCAGTTAATCTCATGGAGTAAGATGCATGCCAAATACGTCGCATAATTGCATGAGCGGATAGTACTATATACTTACCATACACATCCTGTGATTTGTTTTGCTAGTTAACCGATCATGATTTGTTTCTGTATATGTTCGGATTTTCTTTCATCATTAAGACATAACTATACAAGTAAATAATATTTGTTTCAGTAAATCTCATCGAATAAGATGCATGTCGATTTTACCTCTTTCAGCGGCATTGGCAATATTGAGATTGTTGAAAACACTACAGATTCAGGTGAGTCAGTTCGTAACGAGCTGTCTCACCTGAACTCAGCATTGTTTTCACTTCTGGTATCAACCGATTTCAAAACTCTTATAAAATGGAAAATGGAGACATCCTATTTTAAACATGGAAGAGACTACTTTTAACAATTTGGCGCATGAGCGGATCAAACTTTAAACTTGCCATCAACATCATGTTATAGGTTTCCATGGAGCATCGGTCATTTATCAAGCACTTTCACGATAGATTAATTCAAAAATCTTCTCTGTGGTGTAGTGGCGGAACGTCTGCCTTGTGAGGTCGTAAGTTCGATCCTCTGCTAGCACATACGAACTCTTTGAAATTGTAGTTATGGCTCTCTCTCATTTGCACTCAGGCTTGCGGGGTTAGCATAACGATTGACTCTCTGGTGTTAGGTATATGGACGTGAAGGACGCAGGATTGCGGGGTTATCATAACGATTGACTCGCTGGTGTCAGGTATATGGACGTGAAGGAATTAGGCTTGCGGGGTTAGCATAACGATTGACTCGCTAGTGTTAGGTATATTGACGTGAAGGACGCAGGATTGCGGGGTTATCATAACGATTCGCTCGCTGGTGTCAAGTATATGGACGTGAAGGACTCAGGATTGCGGGGTTAGCATTACGATTGACTCGCTAGTGTTAGGTATATTGACGTGAAGGACTCAGGATTGCGGGGTTATCATATCGATTGAATCGCTGGTGTTAGGTATATGAACGTGAATGACTGAATATTGCGGGAATATCATAACGATTGACTCGCTAGTGATAGGTATATGGACGTGAAGGAATTAGGATTGCAGGGTTATCATAACGATTGACTCGCTAGTGTTAGGTATATGGACGTGAAGGACTCAGGATTGCGGGGTTATCATAACGATTGACTAGCTGGTGTCAGGTATATGGACGTGAAGGACTCAGGATTGCGGGGTTAGCATACGATTGACTCGCTGGTGTCAGGTATATGGACGTGAAGGACTCAGGCTTGCGGGGATAGCATACGATTGACTAGCTGGTGTCAGGTATATTGACGTGAAGGACTCAGGATTGAGGGGTTAGTATACGATTGACTAGCTAGTGTCAGGTATATGGACGTGAAGGACTCAGGATTGAGGGGTTAGTATACGATTGACTAGCTAGTGTCAGGTATATGGACGTGAAGGACTCAGGATTGAGGGGTTAGTATACGATTGACTAGCTAGTGTCAGGTATATGGACGTGAAGGACTCAGGATTGAGGGGTTAGCATACGATTGACTAGCTAGTGTCAGGTATATGGACGTGAAGGACTCAGGATTGAGGGGTTAGCATACGATTGACTAGCTAGTGTCAGGTATATGGACGTGAAGGACTCAGGATTGAGGGGTTAGCATACGATTGACTCACTAGTGTCAGGTATATGGACGTGAAGGACTCAGGATTGCGGGGTTATCATAACGATTGACTCGCTAGTGTTAGGTATATTGACGTGAAGGACTCAGGATTGCGGGGTTATCATATCGATTGAATCGCTGGTGTTAGGTATATGAACGTGAATGACTGAATATTGCGGGAATATCATAACGATTGACTAGCTGGTGTCAGGTATATGGACATGAAGGACTCAGGATTGCAGGGTTAGCATAACGATTGACTCGCTAGTGTTAGGTATATGGACGTGAAGGACTCAGGATTGCGGGGTTAGTATACGATTCACTAGCTAGTGTCAGGTATATGGACGTGAAGGACTCAGGATTGAGGGGTTAGTATACGATTGACTAGCTAGTGTCAGGTATATGGACGTGAAGGACTCAGGATTGAGGGGTTAGTATACGATTGACTAGCTAGTGTCAGGTATATGGACGTGAAGGACTCAGGATTGAGGGGTTAGCATACGATTGACTAGCTAGTGTCAGGTATATGGACGTGAAGGACTCAGGATTGAGGGGTTAGCATACGATTGACTAGCTAGTGTCAGGTATATGGACGTGAAGGACTCAGGATTGAGGGGTTAGCATACGATTGACTCACTAGTGTCAGGTATATGGACGTGAAGGACTCAGGATTGCGGGGTTATCATAACGATTGACTCGCTAGTGTTAGGTATATTGACGTGAAGGACTCAGGATTGCGGGGTTATCATATCGATTGAATCGCTGGTGTTAGGTATATGAACGTGAATGACTGAATATTGCGGGAATATCATAACGATTGACTAGCTGGTGTCAGGTATATGGACATGAAGGACTCAGGATTGCAGGGTTAGCATAACGATTGACTCGCTAGTGTTAGGTATATGGACGTGAAGGACTCAGGATTGCGGGGTTATCATAACGATTGACTCGCTGGTATCAGGTATATGGACGTGAAGGACTCAGGATTGCGGTGTTATCATAACGATTGACTCGCTGGTGTCAGGTATATGGACGTGAAGGACTCAGGATTGCGGGGTTATCATAACGATTGACTCGCTGGTATCATGTATATGGACGTGAAGGACTCAGGCGTGCGGGATTAGCATAACGATTGACTCGCTGGTGTTAGGTATATGGACGTGAAGGACTCAGGCGTGCGGGATTAGCATAACGATTGACTCGCTGGTGTTAGGTATATGGACGTGAAGGACTCAGGATTGTGGGGTTATCATAACGATTGACTCGCTGGTATCAGGTATATGGACGTGAAGGACTCAGGATTGCGGGGTTATCATAACGATTGACTCGCTGGTATCAGGTATATGGACGTGAAGGACTCAGGCGTGCGGGATTAGCATAACGATTGACTCGCTGGTGTTAGGTAAGCAAGAGTCAGACTCTGGCAGTCATTCGTATTGAGTGTATCATAGCCACAGGTGCAAGAACATTACTATTTCTGAAAGGTGAGGACAAATTAAAGTTGTTAAGATGTATCTTTTAATGTGAAACTGTATGGTCTATTTGAATGGTACCTTATTGCACTGAAGACTAACAGAATACATATCGTGTGATATTTAATTTCTATTGCGGCATTGAGATATGGCTTTCGCTCTCGGTACGGAAACTCTAATCCCTATATCGTAGAGGTGGTTACTTTAAACTAAACGATAGGAACGTGAGTCAAAGGTAGTGTGGTGAACCTGATTCTTCTGATCAGAGTTTACAGGGTTCTTTGATAATGGGTTAGGAAGAGGCGGATTTACGAATTATCAGGATGACACCACTGGCTTAACTAAAATGGAGGAAGCCAGGACCTTAAGAATAACAAACACAAAATATAAACTAAAGAATAATTATTATTAATAATCCAAATTACATAAACATATAAAACTAAAATTTGCAGAATGTTAGTCAAGTCTAACTATTTGCTTTATAGCAAGACATTTTGCTCGAGTTACATTCTACAAATGACCGTGCAGTCCGAAACAGTACAAGATGATTGTGTTTCGTAGGAGTAAAGGTATGCCAAAGTTGCAAGTATTATAAGGTTCAAAGACAAAATGACAAAGTTAATTATTAGATTAAAAAACACAGCAATAGTTATGATTAAATACATTCCAAAACAGCAGAGTAAAAATCACAAGTCCTAAATTAAAAGATGCCAAATTTCCTAAACCCAAAATACAACAGTAATTATCAGAAATAACTTAAGTAATTAATATCTAAATTCTTCACAGTGCTGTGTGAACGTCTTGTTGATTCCGCTGTAAAAAGGTCCAGAATCATCAACATCATATTATGTTTATTTACCCTCGACTTTCGGCATAAAGCCATTTGGCGAGATCAGTGTCCAGAATTATGATGAGCAGCATCTTATATAGTGAAAAACTAATTGGCTACTTACAAAGTATTGAAAAGATATCTTATTATTTGACAGTGGCCATCATGCAAAAGTGAAATATAGACTTATAAGCCCCGCCCCTTCAGGACAGTACAATTCCAAGTAGGAATTGTTAAAACTAGCCAAGGTCAATATTTCTTATATTGTCCGAATTATTAGATGATTAAATACATATTTGCAATCAGCTTCAAATTATCATTAAAATGAGCTCAAACACTCCTACTTTTCTTACATTGTTAAAGATTTTAGGGGAATGCCTTATATCAAACACTCCTTCTCCATATATAGGGATAATGCATAAATTTACTTCTTTACGGAAACTATAATAATTATTAATACATAAATACAAACAATCTATATATCTTATCAACCATTAGAACATATTAAACATGTAAATGTGACAAACACAAGAAAGGGGCTACTCTGCTAGCCCATAGCAATAAGATATAATATTTACTAGATCTATAATGGTAAGTCTATAATGACCAGCTGTACTGCATTCACCAGAGACTGCATTCAACTGAATGTAAACATATCTTTTTAAAGGATACATAGTTTAAGGTAATCAATGGGGACCAGTGTATTTTACCTAACCTCATCAGGATAGTGGATACACAGATTAACTGACACTATCAGTTATAACAAAAGGGCCATGATGTCCCTAGTTCGCTCACCTGAATTATACAATGTACTGCAATGCCTACCTTTTGACCCAATATAACCCATATTCGGACTTGAGTTACATATCATCAAGGCAAACATTCTGATCAAGTTTCAACATGTTCAATTTAAAATTGCAGTATCCAGAGTGTTAACAAGATTTCCCTTCAATTTGGCATACTGACCTAGTTTTTAACCCGGCATACCCCATATTCTAACTTGGCCTAGATATCATTTAGATAAACATTCGGACCAAATTTCAAGCTGATGTAGCGGTCTCTAGGGTGTTAACAAAATGTTCCTTCATTTTGACTTAGCCAAGTTCCCATCATCAGTAAACTATTTAAGGACACTTTGTGATATATTTGAATGGTACCTAATTGCATTGAAGACTAACATTGAAACGTGTCAGATTGCATTTCCTTTGGTCAGTGACGGTTGACATGACAGCAAGGTTATACATGTATAGCTGTATCTAAGTCATCAGTATTTCACATCCCCAAATCCTTATTTGATCCTAAAACCCTATGTTGTGGGTACACAATATAATCGTGTCAGTGAAACGATTATTTTGAGTACACACATCATAGGGTTTGTTGGTGTCATAAGAGAGATATGGAATGGAAAAGACCAGTTCATACCACCTTATCTAGTCCTCTGAGTGCAGACTCATAACTACTATAACCTGTTGATATACGGGGTGTATATAGAATCTCCTATAACGCCAAGTGATCGGCAAGTGTTTGAAAAAAACGTTCTTTCATTATCGACTACGGCTAACACATATTATACTGTTCTTTGTGATAGGATAATATAAACATTACCTTTGAAAATCAAGTATTTTTTTATTAAAACGAAATTTATTTGTTTAAGTTAAAAGTGAATTAGTCCATTTGTTCGCGTTACAAAACCCGTTTTAAATTCGCTTTATTACGACGTTCTTGTTCGGTATTTGCTTTTATAAAAAGGGATTGTTAAAATAGCGACACATTGTTTTGTATTGTACTACGAGTAGCGTGAGGAAACGTATATCTCGCGAGACCGAAGATTAAGAGAGATATCAATTTTCCTCACGCTCCGAGAAGACAATTTAAAGCCGCCTATTATGCTGTGGACAAAAATAATACAACTTATACAAAAGAATGAAAAAATATTAGCAGCAATTAACTATCATTGTTAAAGTCTTACAGAAATAACACATTTTACGCTGAGACGTAAGGGACGTCACACGACATCATTTTGCGTGTGGTGCATCACAATTAATTGACGTCACGTTACCATATTTGGTAATGGTTTTGACCTGGTGAAAACTAAATTTTACTCTAAAGTGTAGTGAATGCGTGTGATATTGTACATTTATTTAAGCCACAATGTTCATGAATATTATTAATGTAATTACGCATTTGAAGCATTTACTAAATACAGATGCATCTGCAACAGACATCTTTTGTTTACGTACTGAACCATTTTCCTCTTTTGCCAAAATGTTTTCAACTCTGTTCAGGAATAAAACGTCCATCTATGGGTGGTTTTCATGATAAGCACTTCCGCCAAATTGATTCCAATTCTTTTTTAGGAATTAAACGTTATTCTATAAATATTTTTCATATTTTTGCCTAGATGGTTTCATAGTCGTCTGCTGCAAATGAGTGTGTTATATGCGGGAAAGGGTTAAACGAGTCGGACAACTCTTATGAAATCGTATTGACCTAACTCCGACGAAGTGCCACAATACAGCTTGTCACTATGGAAACAAAGGACGCTTTCGTAAGCGATGCATACGTTAAATATTAAACGTGGTTTCTCAAAGCGTTTAAGAGTGGAGTCATAGATGATTGTCCAAATGTCACTACCTGAACAAACATAGACTGTGCCATCTGCATCAATACATATTCCTTCTGGAAATGACACTAAACTGATGCTCTTTGACACCATATTACCCTTAAAGTTTAAACAATAAACTTTTCGGTTCCAGTTATCAGTCAAAAAGATTCTATTGTCATTAACAGCAAAATATGGAATAGTTCTATATACATCGATTCCTGTTTTGATGATTTTTAAAATGACCCCGTCCTCAGAAAGCATATATAAAAACCACTGATCTGAAATATTGTCATTAACAATTGTAAAAATCTTGTTCTCGCAATAATCAATTCGATAGCAAGGCCTGTCCATTCTAATGAGTCTGTGTCTTAATGTCATATTCTGTTTTACATTGAGAACCAATATCTGCTTTATTCTTGGAAATGTTACAGCTACTAAATATTGCTGATTCCCTTTAGTACCTTTAATTGTATTGTTTTCGTTTCCATTTTCTCTTGTTTCTTGTACATTTTCAAATGCAGTAGACGTTTGACTATTTTTAAGTTCCGTTACGTCGAATGGAAAAGAAACGAACTTTATATAGCGGCGTATTTCTGACGAGTTAACATCAAATAGTTTGATACAAAAGTTAGACGAGTCGCATATGACCCAACCGTTATCTCCAATACCAGACAAGCCTGTAACTTTACAATTCCATCGGTCTAAGTCATGTTTTATGTATATCTGATTACACAATGAAACTTGTGTCTTCATTATCTTCTCTCGCCTTCGTTCCTCTTGCATTAGATCATGAAAATGAACTTTTACCAATGTTGTATAAGCAATACCGATACACAGACGTCTATGATGTATCTCACACTTTATGCATAAATATTTCTCGCATTTAAAGCACATATATTTAGCTATGTTGTTGTAAGAAGCATTGCAAGAATCACATATAGCGTAATTTGATTCAGTTTTTCGTGATATTGTTATATCGTGGAATCTGAATCCATCTTTCTTTTTCTGTTTAGGTTCGAGTGAAAACTGTGTTGTAGCATGTGTACGTTGTTCTCCTTCAGTTGTTCGTGGTATTGTTATATCGTCGAATCTAACCGCGTCTAGTTCCTTTTGCTTCATCTGGCATGGTTTGTCCGAAAACTCTTCAATCTCAACTTCATCTTTCTTTTTCTGTTGAGCTTTTCTACCTTGTTCTCCTTTGTGTTTCCCAAATGAAGATTTATTATTTCCCATTGTTATCGTTTATATCTGAAAGCAAACTATCTGCAAAAATCACATAACACACTGTTTGTGTTATCTGTGTGACGCTTACTTCTTAGGGAAAATCGCTTATATTCTACTGCTTTATAACAATATTATTTGATCTCGTTAATTGTAATTGTTCTGTTTACATTGTGCTGCTTTATAACAGCACGCTAAAAGCTCGTTAATTGTAATTGTTCTGTTTACATTTTGCTGCTTTATAACAACACGCTATGAACTCGTTAATTGTAATTGTTCTGTTTAAATTTTGCTGCTTTATAACAACACGCTATAAACTCATTAATTGTAATTGTTCTGTTTACATTGTGCTGCTTTATTACGTTAATGTTCTGCTGCTTTATAACAACACACTTACAACTCGTTAATTGTAATTGTTCTGTTTACATTGTGTTGCTTTATAACGTTAATGTTCTGATGCTTTATAACAACACGCTATACACTTGTTAATTATAATTGTTCTGTTTAGATTCTGTTTGCACTCTGCTGGTTTATAACAATACGTACATATCCTGATCCTATCCCGAAAAGATATTCACAGACACTTCAACATACACTCTAATATCCACCGTGTAATCGATAATCGATATTTAAACAGATACTATTATATCACAAAGGTATTCAATATAATCTATGAAATGCGCGTTCTATTCCGTTTATCAACTGTTAAGCTTATTTGAAATATATTTTTTAAAAAATTCGCAATCACGACTGAAATGTTATACGCACTTTCTATACGAAACACAAAGATGAGAAAATATATACATCTTGTCAAGTGAAAAGATTATCTCTTTTATAAATACTGAAGAAAATGAATAAATCACTTATGACGAGCGGTGTCCTCTAAGAAACAATAACGTTTAAAGTTGTATTATTAAGAGGCACACTACATACACTAGGATGTTATCAATGAACACTACATACACTAGGATGGTGTCAATGCAAACTTCATACACTAGGATGGTGTCAATGCAAACTACATACACTAGGATGTTATCAATGCACACTACATACACTAGGATGGTGTCAATGCAAACTACATACACTAGGATGTTATCAATGCAAACTACATACACTAGGATGGTGTCAATGCAAACTACATACACTAGGATGTTATCAATGCAAACTACATACACTAGGATGTTATCAATGCAAACTACATACACTAGGATGTTATCAATGCAAACTACATACACTAGGATGTTATCAATGCACACTACACACACTAGGATGTTATCAATGCAAACTACACACACTAGGATGTTATCAATGCAAACTACATACACTAGGATGTTATCAATGCAAACTACATACACTAGGATGTTATCAATGCACACTACACACACTAGGATGTTATCAATGCACACTACATACACTAGGATGTTATCAATGCACACTACACACACTAGGATGTTATCAATGCAAACTACATACACTAGGATGTTATCAATGCACAGTACACACACTAGGATGTTATCAATGCACACTACATACACTAGGATGTTATCAATGCACACTACATACACTAGGATGTTATCAATGCAAACTACATACACTAGGATGTTATCAATGCACACTACATACACTAGGATGTTATCAATGCACACTACACACACTAGGATGTTATCAATGCACACTACATACACTAGGATGTTATCAATGCACACTACATACACTAGGATGTTATCAATGCACACTACATACACTAGGATGTTATCAATGCACACTACACACACTAGGATGTTATCAATGCAAACTACATACACTAGGATGTTATCAATGCACACTACACACACTAGGATGTTATCAATGCACACTACACACACTAGGATGTTATCAATGCACACTACATACACTAGGATGTTATCAATGCAAACTACATACACTAGGATGTTATCAATGCACACTACACACACTAGGATGTTATCAATGCACACTACATACACTAGGATGTTATCAATGCACACTACATCAATGCACACTACATACACTAGGATGTTATCAATGCACACTACATACACTAGGATGTTATCAATGCAAACTACATACACTAGGATGTTATCAATGCACACTACATACACTAGGATGTTATCAATGCACACTACACACACTAGGATGTTATCAATGCACACTACACACACTAGGATGTTATCAATGCACACTACATACACTAGGATGTTATCAATGCACACTACATACACTAGGATGTTATCAATGCACACTACATACACTAGGATGTTATCAATGCACACTACACACACTAGGATGTTATCAATGCACACTACATACACTAGGATGTTATCAATGCACACTACATCAATGCACACTACATACACTAGGATGTTATCAATGCACACTACATACACTAGGATGTTATCAATGCAAACTACATACACTAGGATGTTATCAATGCACACTACATACACTAGGATGTTATCAATGCACACTACACACACTAGGATGTTATCAATGCACACTACACACACTAGGATGTTATCAATGCACACTACATACACTAGGATGTTATCAATGCACACTACATACACTAGGATGTTATCAATGCACACTACATACACTAGGATGTTATCAATGCACACTACATACACTAGGATGTTATCAATGCACACTACATACACTAGGATGTTATCAATGCACACTACATACACTAGGATGTTATCAATGCACACTACACACACTAGGATGTTATCAATGCACACTACATACACTAGGATGTTATCAAAGCACACTACACACACTAGGATGTTATCAATGCACACTACATACACTAGGATGTTATCAATGCACACTACATACACTAGGATGTTATCAATGCACACTACATACACTAGGATGTTATCAATGCACACTACATCAATGCACACTACATACACTAGGATGTTATCAATGCACACTACATACACTAGGATGTTATCAATGCAAACTACATACACTAGGATGTTATCAATGCACACTACATACACTAGGATGTTATCAATGCACACTACACACACTAGGATGTTATCAATGCACACTACACACACTAGGATGTTATCAATGCACACTACATACACTAGGATGTTATCAATGCACACTACATACACTAGGATGTTATCAATGCACACTACACACACTAGGATGTTATCAATGCACACTACATACACTAGGATGTTATCAATGCACACTACATACACTAGGATGTTATCAATGCACACTACATACACTAGGATGTTATCAATGCACACTACATACACTAGGATATTATCAATACACACTACACACACTAGGATGTTATCAATGCAAACTACATACACTAGGATGTTATCAATGCACACTACATACACTAGGATGTTATCAATGCACACTACACACACTAGGATGTTATCAATGCACACTACATACACTAGGATGTTATCAATGCACACTACATACACTAGGATGTTATCAATGCACACTACATACACTAGGATGTTATCAATGCACACTACATACACTAGGATGTTATCAATGCACACTACATACACTAGGATGTTATCAATGCACACTACACACACTAGGATGTTATCAATGCACACTACACACACTAGGATGTTATCAATGCACACTACATACACTAGGATGTTATCAATGCACACTACATACACTAGGATGTTATCAATGCACACTACACACACTAGGATGTTATCAATGCACACTGCACACACTAGGATGTTATCAATGCACACTACACACACTAGGATGTTATCAATGCACACTACATACACTAGGATGTTATCAATGCACACTACACACACTAGGATGTTATCAATGCAAACTACATACACTAGGATGTTATCAATGCACACTACATACACTAGGATGTAATCAATGCACACTACATACACTAGGATGTTATCAATGCACACTACATACACTAGGATGTTATCAATGCACACTACATACACTAGGATGTTATCAATGCACACTACACACACTAGGATGTTATCAATGCACACTACACACACTAGGATGTTATCAATGCACACTACATACACTAGGATGTTATCAATGCACACTACATACACTAGGATGTTATCAATGCACACTACATACACTAGGATGTTATCAATGCACACTACATACACTAGGATGTTATCAATGCACACTACATACACTAGGATGTTATCAATGCACACTACACACACTAGGATGTTATCAATGCACACTACACACACTAGGATGTTATCAATGCACACTACATACACTAGGATGTTATCAATGCACACTACATACACTAGGATGTTATCAATGCACACTACACACACTAGGATGTTATCAATGCACACTACACACACTAGGATGTTATCAATGCACACTACATACACTAGGATGTTATCAATGCACACTACATACACTAGGATGTTATCAATGCACACTACACACACTAGGATGTTATCAATGCACACTACATACACTAGGATGTTATCAATGCACACTACATACACTAGGATGTTATCAATGCACACTACACACACTAGGATGTTATCAATGCACACTACATACACTAGGATGTTATCAATGCACACTACACACACTAGGATGTTATCAATGCACACTACATACACTAGGATGTTATCAATGCACACTACATACACTAGGATGTTATCAATGCAAACTACATACACTAGGATGTTATCAATGCACACTACATACACTAGGATGTTATCAATGCACACTACATACACTAGGATGTTATCAATGCACACTACACACACTAGGATGTTATCAATGCACACTACATACACTAGGATGTTATCAATGCACACTACATACACTAGGATGTTATCAATGCACACTACATACACTAGGATGTTATCAATGCACACTACACACACTAGGATGTTATCAATGCACACTACATACACTAGGATGTTATCAATGCACACTACACACACTAGGATGTTATCAATGCACACTACACACACTAGGATGTTATCAATGCACACTACACACACTAGGATGTTATCAATGCACACTACATACACTAGGATGTTATCAATGCACACTACACACACTAGGATGTTATCAATGCACACTACATACACTAGGATGTTATCAATGCACACTACATACACTAGGATGTTATCAATGCACACTACACACACTAGGATGGTGTCAACGTACTTGTAGCACAGGAAGATATGAGCCGTCCCGCACGAAAACCAACAGTATGGCCTCTGCGTAATGTATCAACCCGCAGACTGATCCGGGGCGACACATTCCGTTTCAGGGGGATAGAGGTATAGAGTAATGATTCCTGAAACAGACAATCCACAGGAGGCGAAAAGTGTCTATCTGGGGAAGCTTACGCGGCATGCTTAGGATGATCCGGGTCGATAGTTTACGCAGAGTCCACAATGTTGGTTTTTATCGCGGGACGGCTAAAGTGTATTGTCTGCGTGTGACATTGTGCATTTATTTAAGCCAGAACATGTTCATGTATCAAATGTAATTACGCAGTTACTGTTTTGCGTCATCAATTGTTACAAGTAATAAGGACATTAAGTGAGTTACTTCGACTGTTCAAATAAGACCTACTTTAATACTGGTGCTATAAGTATTTCGTATTTAATTTAATGGTTAATATTCAAGTGTATTTAAGAACTCCCGCAGCTCATTTAGGAACGCCGCGAGCGCATATAGGATCCCCGGGAGCTCATTTAAGAGCGCATATAGGAGCACTGAGATCTCATTTAGGAGCTCCGGGAGCTCATTTTAGAGCGCTTTTGAGAGATCCTGGAGCTCATTTAGTAGCCCCGGCAGGTCATCCGGAAGAATATTCCATTCTAGAATAAATGAGCTTGTGGGGGACACGCAAACACAAAAAAAAATGTTTTGGCATTAATGAAAACCCAACGAGGGACATTAGTAACTTACCCAGGATATAACTGAATAATTGTAGAAAGCGGCGTAAAACACCATACAACCTAAAGTACTAATAACGTAGACTGATTTAAAAAAGGTGTCGCTAGTATTATGGTTCGGGAATTTTAAGTGGCTAGTCAAGTTGTTATCCTTACCTTCATTCCGTCTCAGCGTTTAATTTCTTAGTACGCGATAAAAACGGGTTTAAAAAACAAAACTGTGACGACAAACTTTCTGATTTACGGGTTTTATATCTTTCAATACTTTTCGTTTAAAAACACCGCCCTATACGTTTTAGTCAAATCAAGAGGCGTACATCGCCGTCTGTTCATAAAAAGGGTCAACATATATGTTGGAAAACTGTATATGAGATTATCCCTTTCCCGCACACATGGAAACATCTATAAATATTGAAATCATTGCTCCAATACGCACTTTCTGCGTTTGTCCCGATGTATTTCAATGCAGTCTGCAGCATATGCGTCAAAATGCTTCTCTGTAAATCAGTTACTTGATAGTAACGAAAGATTTTGAAATATTGTGAGAAATCGAGCAATAGTTAAAAGAAATGTAACTTCTACTTCATATGCAATTTCGCTTTTTTCTACAATGTTTTCAACACTAGTTGTTTTCAACTGCCGTATAGTTGGTCTATGCGATTTGGGTATGACGCCACTTCATTTCTGGATGATGCTTAGTAAATTTTCGTTACCTTATAAAAGTTATAATGTATGGATGGTTCCAGTGAAGCTTTGATGATATAGCTTACTTAGTAATTTTCCATGTTAAATAAGGCATGTGTGTTTCCGGTGCTGACGTCAGCATATGATCTCGTGATGTTGACTCAGGGTCGCGTGATGTTGATAACTCAGGGTCGTGTGATGCTGATCACGTCAACAACCACTAAAAATCCCACTTACGCCATTTCCAGAAATGCCTTCAAAATGGCCCCTATGAGGTATTAGTTTATACCTCTATTCCCCTGAGACGGAACGTGTCGGCCCGGATAAGCATTCGCGGACTGCGCTGGCTGATTTGGGTCCATGCATTACGCAGAATCCACAATGTTGGTTTTCTCGTGGGTCGGCTCATATTGTATTGTCTGCTGCAGATGTACTGATGAAGCCATAAACGGCGTATGTTGTCAAAACGCAAAGACTAAAGCATCGGTAAGTTGTACCATTAGTAGTTCTAAGCACATACTACATTTAGTCATGTATATATATTATACATGACAGTTTATACCGTCAGTCAACCCTCGATTTTATTCTTTATCTGTTTTCAAAACTGGTTAAAAGTAATGGCGCCATAAACGGCGGGTGTTGTAAAGATAAATAATCCGATTCATAACATTTCCATGGTAACAAAATAGAAAAATGTAAGCAATGTTATGATTGTTCTCGATCTGTATTTTATTCAAGAAATATATAATATGAAAACCATAAACAACGATAGCTTGTTTCTTTTTAGTATCCCACATACCTCATTTATTTATCTACATATCTTGTGTAATTGATGTGTCTGCATTAAGAACTGCTGTCAGAATTGTTTATCTCGTACGTTACTGCGAAAACTTATAGAAATATCGCCGGATGTGAAAAAACATAATTTTCTAGCGAGAAGTAATTGCCATGCGATACGCCTTGAAATGACGTCATGTATATATTACATCACCATCTACATCACACTACCCTTTCGCGTCAATAAGAAACCATTGCAAAAAGTATTTATAAATATAACAACATTGTGGAATCTGCGTAAAGTATCGACCCGGATCAGCATAAGTATGCCGCGCAGTCTTACCCGGATAGACACTTTTCGCCTCATGTGGATTTTCTGTTTCAGGACTCTATACTTCTATTCCCCTGAGACGGAATGTGTCGGACCGGATCAGTCTGCGCAGGCTGATCTGGGTCGATACATTACGCACAGGTCATAATGTCGGTTTTCTCGCGGGACGGGTCATATATTTAATTGAGATTTGTGCAAACAACACAACAAGGTGAGTCAGCTGGTAACGAACTGTCTCAACTTAGATCAGCATTGTTATCAGCATTGTTTACAACTTAGATATCAAAATATTCCAAAAAACATTCCAAAACTCTTATTAAATGGAAAAAGATGACGCCCGATAACAGAGAGACTACTTTAAACAATTCGGAGTTAATTAAATCTACCGAATATGTATTTAGATTAGATTATTATATATGCGGACAGTGACGATTCTGATGATACTGTTTGTGTGATACAGGCTCATCCGATTCTCGACTATCCTTTATTATTCGCAGAATTGGTCTGATGTGATTCATTTGGGTTTTACGCCAATTTCAACATTATTTCAGTTATATCACGTCGACAGTTCACGTATTCATGATCATTGGGTAAACAAACCAGAAATAGGCTAGGAAATGTGCCTCGCCCAATGGCACTCTACCACCTTGATCGTCAAAATTGCCCGACGCTAACCACTTGACCACGGCGGATTTATAGTCGATGATTTAACAAGACCACTAATTTCCAGACGAAATATAGACGAAACAGATTATGTTATTAATGCACCCAGACTGTCAGTGTCACATGAATATGTATGGGTGTTAAATCACCGATCTTGAATTGTATTGCATTACAAAGAACCTTTTACGTCATTGACACTGATTCTTGGAATTCTGCGAGTCATTTCTGATAGTGTCGCAGACCATTCTAAATGACGTACAATTGAACTGGGGTCATCTAAAATTACCTTCTACGTTAACTGCAACGGTTCCTTGAAGCCTACGAGACATCCCTGAAAGTGTCGCAGACCGTTTAAATACGTAGAATAAGACAGGGACCATCAAAGCAACCTTTTTATGCTACTGGGTTTCTGCAATATTGACACGTATATATTCACTCTAGGTTATAGGTTGAAACAAGACGTATATAATTTACTTTTGTACTCTCTGTGACATCAATGCTCTTCTAATATAATGTTTTTGTGGCTTTGTTTGGGGGGAGGGGGGGGGGGGGGGGGGGTCGTTGATTGATGCCGTTTTTAAACGTGTTATAGTTATATGACGGCGAACATAGCTCAGATATATATACTTTCATGCATAAGGATTTTACAACATGCGTCACAATTACACCAAGGTATGTTTTCCTAGAACATCGCTCAGTTACATATACTTTCATGAATAAGGGGATTTTACAACAAACGTCACAATAACACCAAGGTTGGCTTACTTAGAACATCGCTCAGTTATATATACTTTCATTCATAAGGGTATTACAACATGCGTAACAATTACACCAAGGTTAGTTTTCATAGAGCAACGCTCAGTTATATATACTTTCATTCATAAGGGTATTACAACATGCGTAACAATTACACCAAGGTTAGTTTTCATAGAGCATCGCTCAGTTATATATACTTTCATTCATAAGGGTATTACAACATGCGTAACAATTACACCAAGGTTAGTTTTCATAGAGCATCACTCAGTTATATATACTTTCATTCATAAGGGTATAACAACATGCGTAACAATTACACCAAGGTTAGTTTTCATAGAGCATCGCTCAGTTATATATACTTTCATTCATAAGGGTATTACAACATGCGTAACAATTACACCAACGTTAGTTTTCATAGAGCATCACTCAGTTATATATACTTTCATTCATAAGGGTATTACAACATGCGTAACAATTACACCAACGTTAGTTTTCATAGAGCATCACTCAGTTATATATACTTTCATTCATAAGGGTATTACAACATGCGTAACAATTACACCAAGGTTAGTTTTCATAGAGCATCACTCAGTTATATATACTTTCATTCATAAGGGTATTACAACATGCGTAACAATTACACCAAGGTTAGTTTTCATAGAGCATCACTCAGTTATATATACTTTCATTCATAAGGGTATAACAACATGCGTAACAATTACACCAAGGTTAGTTTTCATAGAGCATCACTCAGTTATATATACTTTCATTCATAAGGGTATTACAACATGCGTAACAATTACACCAAGGTTAGTTTTCATAGAGCATCGCTCAGTTATATATACTTTCATGCATAGGGGTTTTACAACATGCGTCACAATTTTACACCAGGGTTGGCTAGCCAAGATCGCTGCTCTGTTATACATTGATGTATAGAGAGAGAGAGAGATATCATCGCAGCTGTCACTTAAGATTTATTTCTTAGATGGACGCTCTTTTTGCTTCGGGTTCGGAAGGTCACGTGTTCGATCCGCTACCGGGTCATACCAAAGACTATAAAATTGCCATTAATGGCTGCTCAGCATTGTGTCAAGGATTGTTTAGTAAGCATTCCGACTGACTGGCTGGTGTAACAATAAAAGAACCACTAGTACTGGTAACCTACCAAGGAACCGCCGTGATATAACAGAACTATTTTTGTAAGCGGTGAAAAACACCAAACAATCAATAAGATCGCAGCTCAACTAATCTTCTGTCTGTATTGTATTGCTACGCATTGTTTACAGGATAGAAAATAACAAATTATAAGTCGATCGCTCGGTCTCCCTATGCAGTTATTCACTACCATTTATTACGATGGTTCTACGAAAGCACTGGAGCGTATTGGGAAATTTTTCAAGTTGTCAACTCCACAAGACGATCGTCTATATTTATGACCGAGAATATAACGAATTATACAAGCGTCCGTAGACCGGAATTTCTATTTGGAGGTCATACAATATAATGTTATCAATCTAGATCGTACTCACTTGTTTATTTATTTCTAAAGTGTTTAAATAGCCTGTTTTTAATTCTTTTCCATAATTGATCTACAGGTGTACAATGTATGTATGTATATGTTCATTAAATTATAATCGCCATTCTTGGATATTTTGGATTACTCTAAAACCATTTTGTCTATATTTACAGAGCTATGTGTTTACATCTATATATTGATATAAACGTGACGTAGAGATAAACGTGAAATAGCTATAAACATAATATCGAAATTTGTATATTTGTTCATTATTTTTGTCTTAAAAGTTATACTTGGTGCCGCTTTGTATTGTTAACTCGGGGTGTGGACAATATGACATAACGCTCAGTCTTCGGTCTCGCAAGATATCAATTGTCAACAACCCTTCCTAGAACAATTCCAAACCCAATATCGCTACTGCAACATTATAGTCCTTGTGTAGAGCCTATGGCAATTTACTAATGTCATATGTACACTCGTGTCAATAAATCAGGACAGCACCAATAACTATGGTATAGTCCATGTGTAGAGCCTATGGCAATTTACTTATGTCATATGTAAACTCGTGTCAATAAATCAGGACAGCACAAATAACTATGGTATAGTCCCTGTGTAGAGCCTATGGCAATTTACTAATGTCATATGTACAATCGTGTCAATAAATCAGGACAGCATCAATAACTTTGGTATGATTCCTGTAAATCAATTACAAGCGAGTGAAATGATTAGATCACCATTAGGTGTTTCGTACTTGAATCCCGCATGTATTCGGTTTATGATCATGATTTCATTGAACGCGTCAAAGCACACGGCTTTAATGTAATTATCGATCTCTATTTACAAACAATAATAACATACTTATAGGCAGAGACCGATACGAATATGTCAAAGGAAGGAAATGCAGAATATTTAAATATTAAATATTTAAATGGACATTTGGATTACAATTTAAAAGTAAGAAACTAAAATCTTTTAAAAGAGTTTTCAATGTCGAAACTAAGCAAACATCGCCCCGGGACCAGCTTTGTGTCCAAGCACACCAACATTTAATCTAACACAAAGGCACTTCTAGTTCATTCGGGTTAGCTCATTAGGATTTGTTTTTTGCTGAGCTCATATCTTTGATGAGCTAATATCCTTTGATCTTGAACAATTAAAGCAGCTCACAATACACAAATGTATTGGTACTGGTGAGTCATCCAATGATCAAGTACTAGTGGTCTGGCTCTGTGATATAACGAGTTAATTGATTGATGGGTGTTGAACTCTTCCAGAGCAGACTTATAATATAACCTATGTTCAAAAAAGGGTAACTGCATTTTTCATGAGTTAAAGCGTTTTGTAATAATTTGATAACTGAAAGGCAAAACATCATGATTTCGGATTAGACAGCTCTTTACGAGCTGACTCCCCTGAATCTGTATTGTTTGCAAGCTAATCTAAATATTGCCATTGGTGCTGCAAAAGTAAACACTGTAGTAAAACAAAACAGTCACGTAAGATTGGCTAGTACACTTACATGTGTGTCTTTTCTTTATTGCACCAGTACTCGAGAGAACAGAGTTTTTTCAGCAACTGCATTATTTTCCATATATACTGTTAGAATAATGAAGGAAGACGAATGACGCTTTTCGCACTGGCTTTTGTCAAATTTCGTAAACAAAAGTTAGTCGAACTCACGACCTCTGGATTGAAAGCTCGTGTCTCTACCAACTGGGCTACAGGAACTCGAAGAGTAATATAACATAATGCAGTGGAAAATAACTTAAAACCCGTATGAAATAAAGCAAATACCAATCAAGACGATTCTGTCGGAGTTCCCCACACAGAGCTAATGAAACATTCACTTGTTTGTTCAACAGAAAATTGGAGATGACATTTACTTTCGAAAATGGAGAAATGCAATGAATCATGTATTGTTTGCAGAATCCGCTAATTCTGAGAAATGCATAAAGAATATAAATGACTTCATTCTATTCCATTTATTTCCTAGATATTTCATTTAAATTGGATACGTGAATAACTGTCGTTCTGAGAATCTAAGCTGATTTGCTGTATATAAATTGCATTTTGTTTTATTTCGGCATGATTGAATGCAGAAATAGCAAAGTAGACAAAATCTGTTCGCTTTTTTTTTAGTAGTGTTATCTTGCATGTAAGTGTGTCATTTAACCCTTTCAATGCTGACATTTTAAACTTTACTTGTCCAGCTTTTCACTTGGTTCTTGGTTTGGTATTCTCGCCGTTTTCAACAATTGTTCAGTTATATCAAGGCGTTGCCTGGATACATTACCAGAACTTGTGGGCTTTCACTGCAGCCCGTCAGTCGTAATAATGCTTACCTCGCAACCCAGAGCGCCCAGGAGGGCAGTCATTTATAGCATCTTTAAAGTATTTGATATGATCCGGCTGGGGATCGAGACCGCGACATTATCGCACGCGAGGCGGATACTCTACCGATGCCGTTGCTGTTGAATTAGTCAATAAACAACTCCACGTATATTAAGATACAAATGTTGAGTTGAGCAGTTAACAGTCAGACAGCGTCGATACGCCGACTGCTCTGACTCTTATTTGGTGCTACCGGTTTCACGAGAGCGGTCCCAGCAGGTAAAGGTTCAATTGCAAAATGATTATTATTGCTTATATTATCCACACCAATACCGCTTCAGTAAAATCCACGGCGGTAACACTTGGCATAGTAATGTCCGTCAATAATAATTGCACACGTTTACACTGTTCTAAAATTGTTCCCTCTAAATCTAGAAACTGCCGAAGTAAAATAAATGGGCATTATGTTCCACAGACAATGGGCTTTCAGAAAAATACATAGTGTTGACAATTCTCTATGGAGGGAGGGGCGGCGGGGGGGTGGGGTGGTTATTGTTTGGGCAAGGTATAATAGTACTTAGAGTGCGTATATTCCACCTAGTGTGTCTGTTGCAGAGATCTGAAACAAATGATTAGTATCTGAGTGCTTCTTTTCGTTTACCACAGTACATATTTCAATTTCAAAATAACCTGAAAGAAGATGGATCCATGGTCGAATTACCTTGAGCAGTTTGCATTCGGATATGGTGAACTCTTACAGGCAAAGTAGCAATAAAAGGACTAAACGACGAATTTGTCTATTCCGTGGAATTAGTTTAAACTTAAACTTTATTTTGCATGTGGAAGTCGTGGCCATCCTCCTCTTTACCTAACATTAATGTCGTTAGTTTGTAGGTTTCTACATTGTTAATGTATCAATAATATAAAGGTCTCAAAACAAGGTTTTAAATACGTAAGGATTTCGAAAATTGGTGAGCTTGTCAATGAACATAATTGTAAAGATGGATATTATTTCATCATCAATTGATTCTCTTGATTTTAAAGATGTTAACAATAGTTTTATAATAATATTCTGTGGAATAAGTTGCTTGATTAAGTTAGGACTGAACGTATCAGTTTGGGTTTACGATAAATAATAACAAATTGTTTCTCTTTTATTCTTTTTCATATTGTTGCTGTTGATGAAACAATCTTCAACATATAGGTAAGTTTTTATTTTATTGTGTATTTATATCTAAATAGAGGACCCAGTTCCACGTACGAGTGACTTATACAGTGCATTCTATTAAATTTATCGTTAGCCAAATATCTCAAACACATTTCTACTAGCCGTTTTCAGAGAAGTTGGTATCTGATAAGTTGATAAGCTGTCTGTCGTTAAATGAGCTGCATGCATTTAAAAGACATTCGCAGTTAAAATTACAGCAACCCATTTTCGGAGTAGCTGACATTTGATGAGATGATAAGCTTTCATTAGCTATTTTATTTTAGCTAACGAATGCAAATCCACAACTGAAATAGCAACCAGTCAATTTCATCGTATATAGCTGACATTTGATAGGTTGATACTAGCTACCAGAAGTTATTAATAGGACGCACTAAGGATTCCGATTAGGAAATATGGAATTACCCTTTCCCCGTACAGCAAATTTACAGCATGCAACAGCAAATTTGCAGCATGCAATTGTAAAAGACATATAGGCGAAACAGTTAAATTTCTCTATAAATGAAAGCATAAATATTAAGGTGCCATAAACAGTGAGGTAAAAAAAGACCCGATGTTAGCATAATTTTCTCTTGCCGCAAGGTTTTCAAAAGTCGTCCACTTCAGATGTGTCAATATTCGTCAGAGTAAAGTCGGATAAATGCCTTCGGCTTTACTGTGTTCAGCTGTCTCAGTATTCTAGTGTTCTTAGTCCTAATGTTAACTATTTCAGCGCCGAATTGTTTATAGTACACTCTTCCAGTGTCAAAGTTGGGCGTCACGATTTCTCATGTAGTGACAGTTTCGGTCTATTTTGATAAATAAAATGCAAACAGTGCTGATTTCAGGTGAGACAGCTCGTTACGAATCAGTATTGTTTGCAAAACACTCAATATTGCCATTGGCGCTGAAAGAGTTAAACAGGACTTTGACTAATTTCTAAAATTCTACCTAAAATAATTTAAATGACGTTGTTCATACGGTAAGTTATTTGTTTAGATTAATCAACCAGTTGTCTTGTTTCACAGATGTAAATGACTGACATTTTAAAAAGTAAACCCATATTTTAAATATACGTTATTTGGCACATTTACAATAGTGTCCCCTTTCTACTGGTGTCATTGCGTTTAGTCCATACGTTTGCCATTGCTTTAGCATTACTGGTACTCTTTTAAAATCGATGATGCCCTGTATAATAATAACGAGCATCACTTGTCACATGCGTATATATACGGTCGTCCCTTTGCAAGAACTGTATAAGGCCCTTATCCATTTACGGGCTAAGCCAGTGCCGTTCCAAATACAGAAAGAGGTAAGTACTAATTCATTTCATCCAGGTTCTAAAAGCGGATGACGGAGTGGGTGTTTCACAGACATATAAGAGAAACTCTGATAACAACACTTTGTGTTCAATGCATACTTATGATGGTGTTATTGACTAAAGATCAGTCTTTCGCATATAGATGCACACGTAGAATTTATAAACATTCTTGTGATTACGTCTCAATCATATTTCTGTTTAACCATTTCGCTGCAAAAGGCAATTAAACGATTTTTCAAACAATGCAGATTCAAGTGAGATATCTTTTAATGAGCTGTCTCTCCTGAATTCTGCATTGTTTGCCACTAAGACATTAAATTTTACTGGAGTGGTTCGATTTTCAACATAGAAGATTCGACTTTATGTAATTCGGCAGTGAAAGAGTTAGGATTTTGACAATTAGTTTATTGTCAAGCTTGTGAAATACCTCCTTATTATAACAGTGTATTGCTTTGTTATATAGTTATCTTTCAACTTGGATCAGAACATTTCCTCAAGACAATAACTGATGCCAACGCGGGTTATCGCGAGATACTGATTGGCGTCCCTCTGTATGCTATGAGTGACGCTCTAAAAAAGCCAAGCATATTGCATGTTCAGTCAATTTGGATGCAGCTCTACCAGCGTATCCGCGAAGTCTGATCTGGCTCTGCAATCACCGTTCGTCAATACGCCACGCAAGGTTTACATATATCCTGGAGAATGGTTTCAATGTTGAGCCAACAGCATGAATGCGCAAGCATGTGCTTTTTTCACAACGTGTATTAATGGAGCAAAATATGCTGTTTTCTGGTGTACCTAACAGCTCTTTGGGTGTTATGTTGCTATCATAACACATATAGTCAATATTGTGTTTGAGACCATTTGTGATCGTCGTTTAACTGATCTAATGTTGAAAATGGCCAAAACTATCCGTGCATTCGAAAAAGCTTAGATAAATAGCAAAGGTGATAAAACAAGTTTACAAAAATGCAATGGTATAATAGGCCATGTTTATTATTCATAAAAGTGCGGATTGTAAGAGTTTTTAAAAATGTTGATATTTATTTCGCTTGCGTTTTATCTTGAAGTTCTAGGAAAGCGTGTCGATGTATCAAAGGCGTCTGAATTTTGAAAAAATAATCCACACAATACCGTGTTAATCTATTGACCTCGCTAAATGGTTCAAATACAATAATACAATACTAATAATAATGACGGTATTGTTTTCGTTTAAGAAGATTTAGAAAATCCTACACATGACCGTGTTACTATAAATAGTATCGCTATATCTATATATCTACATTCAATAATGATAATCTTTTTAATATGATACCATATTGAGAGACTATTTATAGTAACATACTATTGTGTGGGTTTTCCCAAATTGTCTGCCATTTTAAACATTAGTTCAGTAAATCACGTTGACAGTTCAAGGAAATGTGCCTTGTGCAAGGTCACTCCATCATGATCCAAGCGCCTGGGAACCATCGAACACGGGACGCCCGGTTCCAAATCCCCGACGCTTACCAATCGGCCACGATCAATTCCTCCTAATTAGCTCTACGTCACGTTTATCTTCGGATCATACCATCGATAGTTCTGCACATACAATAGCAACATATTAAACAAAGTATTCTGCTTTGTTTTATTTGCTTTAATAATGTTATACGCGCCGCTAATAACATGTGTTCAGTTATATCAGAAATATGCATTGCCCATGGGCACCTAACCATGAACCCCGCGACTGGAACAGCAATAAAGTAAATAACAGTTATATATGAAAGCACATCTGAAAATAACTGTTTAATTCGAGTTTTTGACCCTATGCAGTTTCCAGGATATTACAAAGATCGCAAACTGAACAAAGCTTAGGGCCAACATATCTAATAAAACAATTTGGTTATTGTCATACACATTTAATTACCAGTGGAATAGAACTTCCAAATAGATTATAAGCATACAGCTGAAATTACCTAAATAATAAGGATTTTCTACTGAGAGGAAAACTGCACCACACAATATATGTATATTTCTTAAATTGTGCGATTGATTGATAATAAAATCAGGAAATCCTGAGAATGTCTTCACAAAGGTTCTGATGTTCTTAACCAAAACTTGAAATATAACCGCTTAATTATTTCCCTCATATGGACGCTTTCTGACACCTCCTTAAAAATGGGCATTGTTTCCTCATGCTAAATTGTTTAAAGTGCTTTCGCAAAAGGAGTAATTACTAAATATGGGCATTGTTTACTAAATGAGAGTCAACATCCTCCTATATTATTAGGTCTTTAATTAAGGATGACTGATACCTGAAATATACATGTAATATACATATACAGTAAATGAGTAATGATTAGTTATCTCCTCCCCCCGGGGACAAGTTTTTTAGGATAAAGAAAACTTAAAACAAATTATGACTAGTCTACACGTCCATCTTAATTAAATGGTCTGTTAGCCTACTGTCAACATAGAAAACTGAAAACGTGTAGTCACATCACTGATTGTAAATTAAAAGTCTCGAGAACCACTAAGCATGTTTGTTATACGCACTCCAATATAAGTCTCTGAAATCACTAGACATGTCTTATTATTGTTCATTCATCGGAGTATCGGGTTCAACCCTGTTTCGGCGTCTAGGTCTGCTTGAAGTCAATAGTTCTTTTTCCCCAGCGTTATTGTGAGGCTGAAGGCGGGAAAGAGCATGTGGCATCCGGGTTATGGTAGGCCCATTTGGTCCAGGACTGTGGTGTAATGATTGGTCCAAATCGAGTTGTCGAGGCAGTTGAATCGTCTGATTTTCCTGTTCCAGTGTAGGGGATTCACTCGTCGGGATTGGCGAGTTTTGGCTTCTTGGTGGCGATGACAGAATGAAAGGCGGTGGCACCTTTGGCAGTGAAGCCTTTGAGGGAGCTTGAGAATTTGAGATCACTTCCTGAGATTGAGCCATAGTGGGAACCAACAATGTTCCTTTTTCAGGGGTATTTTGAAAAGGAGTGAACGTCCGAAGATGCTGGCGGTTGCGGATAGTAACACGGCCTGTGCCATCTACACGGACAACATACTGGTGGTACTGGCGTACTTCAACAATGGTTCCAGTCTGTTCCCATCTCCTGGGGTGGTTCCCCATTAAATTTTGTATGTAGACATGATCTCCAACCTGCAATGGTGGCAAGCGGTGAGTGTGTTCATTCCAACGTTCATGTTCCCTTGAATGCCGTCTGGCAAGTGCCATTTCTCGATGGGACATCAACTCAGTCCATGTTTCGTGGGGAGAATATCTACCCATCAGTATGGGAATAGCATCACGAATGGGTCGTCCAAAAAAGGATCAATGCTGGGGATGCTTTTGTCTCTGGGTCAACAGAGTTTCTATACATTAGTAATGCTCTCTGGAATTTATCTACATCAAGTGATCCAGTTGCCGTAATATTGTCCATGAGCATGCGTTTTATCGTTTTTACAGCCATCTCAGCCCTGCAGTTAGCGTGAGGGTTTGCAACTGATGTAAGCCTATGACGAACCCCCCACGCCTTTAAGAACTCCTGTGTCTTCCCTGTTGTGAACTGTGGACCTCCATCAGACGTCAACTCTTCTGTGATGCCAAACGTCACAAATGTCTCACGTAATCTATTAACAAGGCCTTCTGCACCTAATTCTGACTTGTATACCATAGGCCAGTTTGAATACCTGTCAACAATGACTACGTAGTCCTTACTGTTGTATGTGAAGTAGTCACTGCAAATCATCTGAAACGGATAGTCTGGTGGTGTTATGTCGGATGGCGGCTGCATCGGGTTTGACTTGGCCATCCGATGGCAGTGAGTGCACTGGTCCCTCACCCTGGCAATATCTACTGTGATATCCGGCCATAGCACGCATTGCAGTGACTCCTTGGTGGGCTGCATGGAGAGCATTGAGTACTGGCTTGCGAAGAGCAGATGGGATAACAATTCGCTGGCCCATGAGAACTACACCATCCACGGTGCATAGACTTGCTGCGAAGCGATGGTAAGGACGCAAGTCTGACGGGAGCTCCTTGCAGTCCTCTGGAAACCCAGCCTCCAGTTGGTTGATGAGATTGGTAAATGTGGTATCCGATGATGTGGCCTCACGTACCATGTCCCAAGTAACAACTGTGATAATGGCATTCAGAGCACTAGTGGCAGCAGCAACTGTGGAACTGTCGCTAGCTGTATCATTATCCTCTGTATGTAGGCATAAACTGATGAGCACATCATGGTAATGAGTGGACATGCTTACAAGGGACTCCAGTTCTGGTGCTTCACCAGGTAGATGTAGACGATCAGGTGGGCCAACAGGGTGTCTTGAGGCTGCATCCGGGCCAAGGTTCTTTTTGCCAGACACATGTACGATTGTGAACCTGTACCCTAGAGTTTTCTCTTTCAGGTTGAGGAATCTTCTGTTGTCAATGTATGTGAGTGACCGGTCATTCAGAATTTGGAGTAATGGTTTATGATCAGTGGCGACAATGAGGTCTTTGCACTAGAACATAGTAGCGAGTTTGGTGGAGTGCATACACAACAGCTAATGCCTCACCTTCAATAGGCGCATACCTGCTTTCCGCCGGATGTGTGAATCTACTGCCAACTAGACATAGTTTCCAGCCATCGTTACAACAAGTAGGAGTTTTACCTGCACACTGACAGTACTTCTGCATCAAGAGAAATCCAATTCCGTCAACAGACCAGTCGGTGGCCAGGTAAGTCATACGAGTAGGGTCAAACAGGCGTACACCTTCCTTCATCTCCTGTACAATGATTTCTTTGGATTCGTGAAATAATTCATCAAGCTCATCTGTCCAGCAGAACATGGTGGACGGTTTTAGAAGGGCACGAAACGGTCTCATCTGTCTAGCCATGGCAAATGCATATGCTCCCTGGTGTATTAACCCGAACCAAGCTCTCGCACCAGTAATGTCAGTTGGTGTAGGGAAGTTTCTAATAGCATCTAGGAACTTGGTACTAGGTCGTATGTTTGTTGAGGTGATTGTAAGTCCTGCAAAATCTACAGTGTCCAGGGCAAATTGGAACTTCTTCGGGTTCAGAGTGATGCCGTTGCAAGCACACAGGTTGAGCCATTCACATGCTTGAAAAAATGCTGCTTCAACAGAGTTTGCCCACATACATGTATCGTCCACACATTTAACCTTGTCCTTGAAGTTCGATATGATAGCATCGAATCGTTGGTTATAAGCATCACCACTGGCCATAAATCCCTGTGGAGCAACCTTGTATCTGTAGCGCCCCCATGGTGTAATAAACGTTGTGAAATGGCGATCTTCTTCACGAATAGGCACTGAGTGGTACCCATTCCAGGCGTCTGTCACTGTTTTTTTCATGCCCTGAGGGACGCGGTCAGCCAGATGAAATGGGCTTGGAACGTGATGGGTTTGACGGACAGAATGACGATTTTGTGGTTGTAGGTCTACAGTCCGCCTTGGAGTGCCGTCAGATTTGCCGGTTACCACCATCCTGGAGCACCATGTCGTATGTGTGTTTTGACTGACTTGTTCGAGTACGCCAATCCGAACATCCCTCTCTAAATCGGCATAAACTTGGTCCTGCCAATGGATTGGAACAAGTGCCGGATTGTGGACAGCTACTGGTGTGGCATTAGGATCAACATAGAGTTGGAGAGGCTCGCACTTCATAAGCGGCAAAGGCTATTGTTCGCAGACATTAAATGTTGTGGCACCGTAATAATCAAGTAGCCACTTTTTCAGAGTATCAACATTTTCTTCTGTGGCACTCAACTCCGGAGGTAACCTTGTGGGAATTGGGAGTGGAGTAGCTTGTCTTCTAGGGCAAGAGCAGGTGGCTTCGGTGTTTTCCATTGAGGCGACAACATTTGGAGATATAACGGCTGGAACATTAGGGAACTTAGTGTGAATAATTCCCAGAGAGACAAGTGCTTCCCTGCAAAGGAAAGCTTTTTCCATGGCATCAGAGACATAACACAACAAGCGTGTTGACTTGGTGGGTCCGGGACTGTCTATGGCTGTAATGTTAACTGCTATCCCACCAATTACACCAAGGTCTTCCTTAATGGCCCGACGCATTACAAGCTTGACAGGGAGGAGATCCTGTGCTGCTACTCCGAGGCTGTTTGCAGTTCGTAATGGTATAATTGAACATTGGCACCCTGTATCAGCCACCATGGACATAGTGATTGTCTTGAGTTTGGAGGTATCCTGGATGGGGTGTCCGAATGATGCATGGTCCTCAGGCAGGGGGGACATGCTTACCAATAGCATTGGGTGGGGTTTAAAAGGTCGAGCCACCCACGTTCCATCAAATATATAATGTTCAAGACATGCCACATGGTTTTCCTGCTCTGATGTGGAGCACAACTGGTCATAGACATAGCCAGCTTTGTCATGGTTTGTGTCTTTGTTCGATACCCAAGAGGCCCCTTGATTGTGTGGATTCCTTTGGCCCTTACCCTGAGGGCAGACTCGAGAGGATGAATCGCGATGGCCCCAAGCTCCACAGGCAGTACACCTGCTACACGATTTGGTGAAATGGCCTTTCACTGTGCATTTTGCACATGTAAATGTCCAGGCCTCGCAGTATTTGGACCTTGCCTTTCGGTCGTTTTTCTGTCCATGAGTGGGACCACCACATGCCCAGCATTTCACTCCAGGTGCTGGGGGTGGTTTGGAGTTATGACGAGCAGCACAAATTGCATCAGTTGAGTCTCCTACTGCACTCCTAGTGACTTTACCCTGCTCCTTCTGGGCAATAAACGACACAGTTTCTTCTAGTGATCTGTCTATTTTTGGGTCGCCCAGTAAATCAGACATGATTTCTGGGTCAGCAATACCCCTCACAGGATTGTCCTTAATGATTTCGTCACTATAATCAAATAAGTGTGTGCAACCTGGTTCTTTGCAGATGGCTCTATAATTGCAGAGTGAGGCCTGGCCTCTGAGACTGGCCAAAAATGTCCTTATATTTGAACCAGGAGATTGAGTCATCCTGTTCAATTTAATGCGCTGGACAAGTGTGCTCTCGTCTTTGACAGCCAGCCTTTAGATTGCATTAAGAAGATCTGCCTCTGCCATGTTGGCAACATCTCCCTGAAGGTCACGCATAATGTCTGTACGAAGATCAGTGTCGCAGCAGTAGAATAGGGCAGTGGGCAAGACATTGTCAGCGATCGCCATTCCCACCTTATACATATTCAACTGCCTGGTGAATGCCGACCATTGGTCTGGATCACATCCTGTAGCTATGGTAGGTGGGTCCAATTTTAACTTATGCATTGTTGGTTGAGCCAGAGGTGGATGGACAGTTCTGTCATGAATCTGAAGAGCAGTGGTTAGGGCAGCTGCAAATGCTGCATCCAGGTCCTGGGATCTCCAATCACAGTCGTCTATAGGGCACCTTAAAAATGGCATGTTTATGAATTTCACTTCGTTTGAACTGTAAGTTGAGTATCAGTCATAAATGAGAGTCAACATCCTCCCATATTATTAGGTCTTTAATTAAGGATGACTGATATCTGAAATATACATGTAATATAAATATACAGTAAATGAGTAATGATTAGTTATTTACTGATGCTAAAATGTTTGCAACTGTGTTCAGTAATTGTAGCAGACGACTTTTTGAAAGGGGTTAATCTTTTCCCACATGCAGAAGCATTTGAAACATGTGCAGCAGACCACTTTCGAGATAATATTGGAAAATGGGAAAATTGCTTATAATGAGTAAATGATTCTTTTGTCATAAAAGTATGAACTATTCTATTAACACATTTTTATTCAAACACTTTCCATTTTTCATTACTAGATGTTTTTGAAAGTTGTCTGCTGCAGAATTGCTGATGTTGGTATGGGCTTGGTATTATCCGTATGATAATGTCATGACTTCAAAAACGTCTAACTAAATAGGTTACACAGTTACAGTTAACTGTGTATGGTATAAGTCCGTAGTTGTATATGTCTGTGTAAAATTGCCATGTCTCTAAATAAATATAACAGCATGGTCTACAAATATAGAATTAACTCTTTCTGGTATCAGTCTGTAGTTTAATGTGTCTGTTGTTATGATTAATGGCCCGGCTTTAATGGATTGATGTTAAAACTGAGCTGGGTATATATCACAGGAATGTGCTTCTTACGAGGTGCTTTTAAGCTAGAACAATAAGTAAGATTTCGAAACGGTATCGACAATACGGTTTGTGTTTTGTGGGCTTTGCCTTATTTTGGGCTTTATGTGATTTTAAATAGGAATTATTTACGTACTGTAACATTTATAAATACAAATAAAATGTGTATCTTTACTATATTTCTATTAACTCTTTCCCATGTATATAATTGTTTTGAAAGCATTGTCCCTAATTTGAAATGTTGTCCCAATTGCTTTAAGTCTATTCACTAATGCTACATTATATGCAGACAAGTTTCGTTAGTGTTGCGTAGATACGGTCCATATCATCTGCTTCAGATGTCTTGTATGAAGAAAAGATTAAAAGAAATACATGTACCACATGTACATTATATGTTTGTTTGGAATTTAACACAGTTTTCAAAAGAATTGTAGTTATATTATGGCGTGTCCTGGGTAAGTTAACAGTACTCCTGGTCCATTTATCCTGATAACAGCCTGTCAGCCGTAATGCTAACCCTGCGTCCCGGAGCACTGAGGGGGGGTGGGGGTCAGTCATTACTTCCATTTGGTATGAATCGACGAGGGTTCGAACCCACACCAGAGGCGGACATTCTACCACATGTACATGATATGCTTTATCCATAAATCATGCTGATACATTTGGAAACTGCATATATACCTTTTTGCTTGGGAAGTGGTACAGTGTGTGCCTAGGTTGCTGTAGGTCATGGGCCCCGACCCCTGCCAGGTTATATAGTTAAACATGGAAGTAATGGTTGTGAGTTTATCCATACGACTGACTCGAAGACGTCGGGATAAATAGACTAGTAGTACTGGTAACTTACCCAAGAAAAAACGTGATATATTTGCACATCGTTGAACGTGACCATAAACCACCATACAGACAGAAAAATCTACCAAACGATTGCATAGGTAACCAGATAATTACATGTATTTATAAGCGATATCAACGCAGACTTACACAAAATTTCAGAAAGATACATTTCGATGATGGATAAATTATCAAAAGCATTATCTCAGTGTGTGTGTGCTGTTCTCGTAGGTGGTCTTTATACATAGGTTCCTCTGTATTTTACATGATATATGGTATAGGTATATATGTCTATGTTCTGTTCTCGTGGGTGGTCTTTATACATAGGTTCCTCTGTATTTTACATGATATATGGTATAGGTATATATGTCTATGTTCTGTTCTCGTAGGTGGTCTTTATACATAGGTTCCCCTGTATTTTACATGATATATGGTATAGGTATATATGTCTATGTTCTGTTCTCGTAGGTGGTCTTTATACATAGGTTCCTCTGTATTTTACATGATATATGGTATAGGTATATATGTGTATGTTCTGTTCTCGTGGGTGGTCTTTATACACAGGTTCCTCTGTATTTTACATGATATATGGTATAGGTATATATGTGTATGTTCTGTTCTGGTGGGTGGTCTTTATACATAGGTTCCTCTGTGATTTACATGATACATGGTATATGTATATATGTGTATGTTCTGTTCTGGTGGGTGGTCTTTATACATAGGTTCCTCTGTATTTTACATGATATATGGTATAGGTATATATGTGTATGTTCTGTTCTCGTGGGTGGTCTTTATACATAGGTTCCTCTGTATTTTACATGATATATGGTATAGGTATATATGTGTATGTTCTGTTCTCGTAGGTGGTCTTTATACATAGTTTACTCTGTATTTTACATGATATATGGTATAGGTATATATGTGTATGTTCTGTTCTCGTGGGTGGTCTTTATACATAGGTTCCTCTGTATTTTACATGATAAATGGTATAGGTATATAATGTGTATGTGCTGTTCTCGTGGGTGGTCTTTATACACAGGTTCCTCTGTATTTTACATGATATATGGTATAGGTATATATGTGTGTGTTCTGTTCTCGTGGGTGGTCTTTATACACAGGTTCCTCTGTATTTTACATGATATATGGTATAAGTATATATGTGTGTGTGCTGTTTACGCCATTAAAAAACGATCTCTTAAACAAATAGCTTGACATAAAAGATTGAAATTGTTGAGATACAAGTAAATATACACCCATTGTATCTAGTTATAAACGTTGGAGAAATTTGCGATCTGTCTTTACAACAACGCGAAGAGGAAACACATACAGAAAGTTGTTCATAATACTTATGTAATTGTTTATTTATTAAAATTTACAATGAAATCAAGCCGATGAAACGAAAAACAAGACATATTGGCAAGGATAACCACACATGAAAAGCAACACTCGCATGGCATCTTGAACTAACGTTGATTACAAAAGCCACCTGTCCTAATGGCCGCACGGGGAATTGAATCATGTGACCAATCCCGGGGGGAAGTAAACAGCCGGTCGAATTTGACGATATCTGCGACTTATCTTCCTGACGTCGCGTAGAGCAATCACACAAAAACGAAAGGTTTGTCATGTATATGAGTTGAAAGCGACACTTACCAACCGCGATACCGATGAAAACAAAAGAAAATACTTATTAACAATGTTGACAGCACACGGAAAGCGACACCCGCCGGACATCTTAAAATTATTGTTGACGAAATATGCCGCCTGTCGTAATCGCCGTATGGAGAATAAATTGTGATCAATCCCGTGGGGAAGAAACCAACCGGTGAACATTAACGACATCTGCGAATCGTCTTCAGTTTATGCGTTGGAAGCGACATTAAACGACATCGATACCGATAAAACAAAAGACAAGACATATTGACAATGTGGACAACACACGGAAAGCGACACTCGTGGGACATCTAGTAATTAACGTTGAGGACATCTGCGACCTGTCCGTATTGCCTCACGGAGAATAAATTGCTTGACCATCCCGTGGGGGGGTAAACTACCGGTCATATGAATGTCCATGGTACGGTATATCTAATTAACCCTTGTCCCGGTACCTCGGGCGGAAACGACGCCAGCAGTGTGTGTTTTAGTGTTTTATGCCAATTTCAACAATTGTTCAGTCTTATCACGGCAGCGTTTCCTTGGTAGGTTACCTTTAGTACTCGTCCATTTACCCTGACACCAGCGAGTCAGTCGTCATGCTAACACCACAGACGGGAAAGGCATTGCCATGTTTTAAAGTATTCAGTTTGACCGACCTTCCACATGTAGTACGCTGTGGACTGTTAATCCAGGGGTTGTGATTTCGAATCTCTTCTCGGTCAACATTCTCTCCGACATTTAAAACAAGTTAATTCGACAGGCGTCATTCGTATTCCACCGAAGGGCTAACTGTCTAACCGGAATAGGGCTCAGTTATTTTGTAAAAAAATGGCTACGTTGAGTACTGGTATGCAAATTAATTAATTCATTTCGGAACTACGTTAAGATAAAAGTACATGTATATTTATTGAACAGACTTGAAAACTGTGTGTCAAAAGGAGATAATACTCATTATGAGCGTGTTATCCTCTCTAACCGCACTGTTTTTAAAATATGCACTTCCCCTATCCTTCTCAATTACCGCGACAAGTATTAACACTAAAAGCGCTGAATTGCTTCAAGTAGACTCTTCAATGTTAACCGAGCCACAGTAGCTTAGTCGGTAGCAACCCGGGCTGTCAATCCAAGGTTTGTGAGTTCGAACACCAGCTCGGCCAACATTATTTCCGACGTTTGACAAAAGTCACAGTGACCAGCGTTATTCGTCTTCCACCAATGTGCTTAGACTCTATGTGGAAAAGCATCCAGTTGCTAGGAAAGTATGTTTCGTGGAATACTGGTTTGAGAAGATCTGGAAACACATGAGAAGGTGAACTAGCCGCCGTGATATGACTGAACAATAGTTGAAAACAGCGTTAAACTCTAATCAATCAACCAATCAGCTCTTCTATGTTCAAAAGCAGTCTGCATTTCCTATTTATTGCCGAAAATAACATGAACTATTTAACAAACATACATATTTATACACAGTAAAACAATTAAATATAGACAAAAGGGTCTGGCCACAGGTCAGTCCGGCCCGGAGGTCCAGATAAGGACGAGTCTACAGCTCTTTTACTCACAATATCTCACATATCTTTCAAGCAGACCCTATGATGTGGGTACTTAAAGAATCGTCACAATGAGACGATTATTTTGAGTACCCATAACATAGGGTTAGAGGGTAAAATAAAGATTTTAGAACATGCAAAACTCCCCGTATATAGAGCTCTGAGTCCCTTACATTTAACTTGCAATATAATAATGTCTTCTATAAAAGTAGCAAATTTAGCAATGTTAACGATTTGAAGACATTTATTCCTCCTTTCCAGTTGTGTAGTTTAGTTTGACATGTATACGAGAAGGCTCTAAATACACTGTAAGAGTAATTAGTGAAGATGAGACAGAAACAAACATATCTGGTGTAAATAAGAGAAACTCGGAGAAAACAAATCGTAAAACTCGTCCCCCTAGTGTGTGTACTATTATTCCCATCTCATTATTTCCGAGAAGACTCGCCTGTCAATGCCGGACAAACAATAAAGATTTTACAAGATATAAATTGACAGGGCATAAGTTATTTGTTTTCTCCTAGTTGGAGTAATTCGTCTTGGCTGGGAATGCCCGTTCTTAATAGAGTGTTATATTATTCATTTCGCCGTCTGTACAACATGAATGATTTCTACTCTTTTTTGGCACATGCCTTTGATCTTACATGCATGATGCATGACATTCAAATCTCGTTTATCTCGCCTTACTTCTTATTCGTGCAAGTCGAATTTGAACTGAATATGTATGCAACACTGTTCAAATAACGCAAATAAACAAAACGTGTGTACAATGATTTGAATTGTTTTTTATGTGAGTGTTGTTACTTGCGATGTCGTAATTTTGACTGAATGGCGGTGTTGCTCATAAAACGTAGTGTTCGGTTGAAGCTACATGTACAATAATTAGAAAAAAGGTTTAGATATTTGTTTTATTCAAATCGGTTTAATGTCAATGTAGATATTTGATTAGTTTGTAGTTAGATCGGGGTTTGGTTTAAAGGTACATTATGTATTTGGTATAAAAGTATTCTTGGTTTGTACAATGTACAATTCGGTTTGATTTAAAGGTATATATTGATTTGATTTCAATGTACATATTGGTAGGGTTTAAAGATGAATATTTGGTAGATCTTCTTCCACCGTCAATTGAAATTATTTAGTTATTTGTAAACAATAAAGATTTACTAGTATCTGAAATCCGCATACGACTACACCTTTTCCTATGACCACTTCTTCTACTACCAAAACTGTTTCATCTTATTATGCTACAACCCTAACTACTTCTACTAATACTACTACTGCCGCTGATGATACTTATACAACTACTACTACTACTACTTCTACTACTTATACAACTACTTTAATTACTACTACTACTTATACTACTACTCCTGCTGCTGCTGATATTTATACAACTTCTACTACTTCTACTACTACTACTACTTCTGCTGCTGATATTTATACAACTACTACTACTACTTCTTCTACTACTACTTCTGCTGCTGATATTTATACAACTACTACTTCTACTACTACTACTACTACTTCTACTACTACTTCTACTACTACTTCTACTACTACTACTACTACTACTACTACTACTACTACTACTACTACTACTACTACTACTACTACTACTACTACTACTTCTACTACTACTACTTCTACTACTAATTCTACTAATACTACTACTGCTGCTGATGATACTTATACAACTACTACTACTACTTCTACTACTTATACAACTACTTTAATTACTACTACTACTTATACTACTACTACTGCTGCTGATATTTATACAACTACTACTACTACTTCTACTACTACTACTACTTCTGCTGCTGATACTTATACAACTACTACTACTACTACTACTTCTACAACTACTTTAATTACTACTACTACTTCTACTACTACCACTACTTTTACTACTACTACTACTACTACTACTACTACTACTACTACTACTACTACTACTGCTGCTGCTGATGATGATGATTATGATGATGATATATGATTATACCGGAAAATACGTGAATAAATACAGAAGAACATTCAGAACTATGACTTCGTCGATTGAAACACGCCGATCAATCAAAGTAATGTATAGGTCCATTCAGTCTTCGAGTACAGCCTCGGTGTTGTAGTGGTAGACCGTTCATCTCGGGTGCAGCAGGTAGCGGGTTCGATCCCCGGTTCGATCCCGGTCGGGTCATACGCAATACTTAAACAATAGACGTACTGGCTGCCCTCCTTGGCGCTCAGGGTTGCTTGTTTAACATTACGAATGACTACCTAGCGTCGGGATTAATGGGCAAGAAGTACTGGTAACTTACCCACGAAAGGCTGTGATATAACTGAACAATTGTCAAAAGAGACGTAAAAGACCAAACAATCAATCAACTTCGAGATTTTGCAGCGAGTTCCCTGCATATATGTGACGGTATCATACTATCAACCGGATATAGAAACAGATGCCTTTTCATTGCGACCCATTATAAACTTACAATTTCAACGCGTAATCTTTCCCCGAATTAAACGTTCACTGCATAAATGTGACGGTGTCAACCGGATATAGAAACAGATGCCTTTTCATTGCGACCCATTATATATTACAATTTCAACGCGTAATCTTTCCCCGAATTGAACGTTCACTGCATATATGTGACTGTGTCAACCGGAGAGCGAAAAATATGCTTTTGTATTGCGACCCATTATAAACTTACAATTTCAGCGCGTAATCTTTTCCCGAATTGAATGTTTACTGCATATACGTGACTGTGTCAACCGGATATAGAAAAATATGCTTTTTAATTACGACTCATCATAAGCTTACAAATTCAGCGCGTAATCTTTTCCCGAATTGAATGTTCACTACATAAATGAGACGGTGTCAACCGGATATAGAAACAGATGCCTCTTCATTGCGTCCCATTATAAACTTACAATTTCAACGCGTAATCTTTCCCGGAATTGAACGTTCAAACCGATATAAGTCTCACAATATTGTATCAGGGGAGTTGAAGAACCATCTCGTATTTCATAAAATATTAATGGAATGAACCACTCCACATGAAAAAGAAACATTGAGAAAATTTACAACCGATTTGTTTAATAATGATTTAACGCCGTTTTCAACAGGTTTTATGTTATCGTTTTGATAATGTCTGTCAGTTTACTCATTCATTTGTTGTTAATCTTTCTCGCTCCAGTACTTCACGAAACGTTTTTCCCAGGCCACTATTTACCTTCCTACATAATAGTTGTAAGCCAAGTCTGGGTATACCAAACATGGACGTATCCCAAGCATAGACAGAAGACATTGCAAGTATGCAAAATATTATATAACAAGTGGAAAGAACCTTGTGGCCAGACATTTTTGCCAATATATTGTTACTTTTGTACCACTTTTGTACCACTGTATATTTGTAATTTGTACAAGTACATTGGCAATAAAATATGTTTTAAGTTAAAATAAGTAAAATAAGCACATTTTAGGGAAATCAATTACGCTAGTCAAAATACACCATTTCAATAAACTGAAAAGTGAATAACCGAGCAGAGGTTCGAGCCAAAGACATTCGGGTTGATATTCATCGTCATTACCGACTGAGTTTTCGAAGCCCGACATTCTTTGAAACTAATGTCGAACGTACCTTTTGTAGAAAGTTCAAAAACATGTCTAAAAAAGAGGCATGAAACAAGAATGTGTGATGCGTCCGTATTAGTGGAAAAATACATTCAGCAAAGTTTCGATCTAGAAAATGTGATATGTAAAGTGCATTGTGAAATATTCATATTTTAAATTCCAGTAAAGCTTGCGGAAATAACTCTTGGGAATTATAATGTTGTTTATAAGATTCCATACATATTAAATGTATTGAATTATTAAAAGGTTTCAAACACGATTCCACAGCTAACCCTTATTAACTTGGTAAAGACGCAAATGTTGTTTCCGAATCCTGGATCATGTTGATTCCGAATCCTGGATCTTGTTGTTTCCGAATCCTGGATCTTGTTGTTCCCAAATTGTGGATCTTGTTGTTTCCGAATTGTGGATCTTGTTGTTCCCGAATCATGGATCTTGTTGTTTCCGAATCCTGGATCTTGTTGTTCCCGAATTGTAGATCTTGTTGTTCCCTAATCCTGGATCATGCGGTTTTAAGGTCAAATAATACACATTCTTTAATTCGATGCAAATCAACAACCCAGGTGTTTTATGGAATTTTTGACTCAGTCTGTCCGTGGATGTAATTGCTATATTTTGGCATATATTATTTTTGTAAATATTCGTATTTTAATTCAAATGGAGCTTGTGAAAATGATACCACCAGTGAAATATAAGTGGATTTATAAGATTTCTTAACCGCTCAATGTGTTACAGTAGTAGAAGGTTTTAAGCACGATTTAGCACTCAACCATTCGTCTATTGAATGTGTAAAGTTGGTTTCATCAACTTTCATATCTGTGAAGTTTATTAAAAAATTGATTAATACATGAAGGCAGCTAGTAAATGTTCGCAATTGAACCTCACTAAAAACCATTCCAATGTGCATGAGTATATCGTAATATACGCTTGCCATAAACATCCTGTGGTTGATTTTCCTTGACAATCGATCATGTATGAAGCAGTTAAGAAATGAATTATTATCTTTGGTTTTATCTTGATTTTCATAAGAAAGACATAAATATATACAATCAAAGAATGTTTTTTTCAGTTAATCTCATGGAGTAAGATGCCAAATACGTCGCATAATTGCATGAGCGGATAGTACTATATGCTTGCCATACACATCCTGTGATTTGTTTTGCTGGTAAAGCGATCATTAACAGTTAAAAATGTTTTTGTTTTTTTCTGTATATGGTTTTTTTCATCAGTAAATAGACACATCTATAAAAGTAAATAATATTTGTTTCAGTAAATCTCATCGAAAAAGATGCATGTCGATCTTACCTCTTTCTGCGGCATTGGCAATATTGAAATTTTTGCAAACACTACAGATTCGTAACGAGCTGTCTCACAAAAACGCAGCATTGTTTTCACTTATGGTATCAATATATTCCAAAACTTTTATAAAATTGAAAGTTGGGACATCCTATTTTGAACATGGAAGTGACTACTTTTAACAATTAGGTTTCCATGGAGCATCGGTCATTTATCAAGCACATTCACACTTGATTATATCAAAATCCTTCTCTGTGGTGTAGTGGTAGAACGTCTGCCTCGTGAGGTCGTAAGTTCGATCTCCTGCTGGCTAATACGAAATAGTTTAAACTGATAGTAATGCCCTTCTTTCATTGGCACCAAGGATTTCGGGGTTAGCATAACGATTGACTCGCTGGTGTCAGGTATATGGACGTGAAGGACGTGCCGTGGTATAACCAAACCATCGTTGAAAGCGGCGAAACTAAATTACAAACAAACATTCCAATAGGGTAGTGCCTCACTCTCTATTACAAAGGCGCTCTACATTGACGTAAGTGAGTGAGTGTAAAGAACGGCTCCCTGTAAAGGAGATTGGGTAGCGCCAAAGTATGAGTAAATCGTACCATACGTTTGTAATAAACATCATGTGATTGGTTTTCGTGGAAAACCATTCATTTATGAAGCATATTGACAGCTGCTTAATTTACTGCGAATACTATTTCTATAACGAGTGAATAGCGTGTCGTGTTCGAGCTATCCCCAATTTCATTTATGTCACATCAGCTTTTTTAATTGATTCATGATTAACGGTCTGACAGGCAGTCAGTGATAAAATCACAACAACCAAACAGTGTAGCAGAAGTTCTGATTGCTTGTCTGACTGATACAAAGTGATGCTATGCTGTCTTGAAAAAATGGCTTCGTTCAATGAATTTGTTCGAGGTTTACTATAACTCAAATGTTCACATGTTCGAGTTATCAAGCATTCGTTGTTGGAACTTCCTTGGGGTCAAACTCATTAACCTAACGTTGTTTTGTCTTACATTATTATCTCTTTGAATGGCGAAGTTCAAATCGTCGAGTCTTCCATGATGAAAATTGGACCACACCATTTTTCGTACAACTGGAAAAATTGGTAAAATTTTATGTCGAAATAGGGCGTGTCTGTTTCCCATTTAATAAGAGTTTTGGAAACGTTTGATAACTTCATGTAAGATGCAAACAATGCTAATATCAGGTAAGACACCTCGTTACGAGTTTGTAAGGAGCCGTCTCACCTGCATCTGCATTGTTTCCAAAATACGTTTGATAACTTCATGTAAGATGCAAACAATGCTAATATCAGGTAAGATACCTCGTTACGAGTTTGTAAGGAGCCGTCTCACCTGCATCTGCATTGTTTCCAAAATAATTTCATAGCGCTGCAGATAGGAACCTTATACGTACCTGAAGATACAAATATATGGAACCATCCCACCTGCAGAAGCTGATGAGTTACATAGACTCCAATCACTCAAACTCATTTAAATGTGCTCTTATGGTTAAAGCAAGGGTCAGAATCTGGTTGCCATTCGTATTGAGTGTATTCTAGCCATAGGTTAATGAACATTACTATTTCTGAAAGGCGAGAACAAATTAAAGTTGTTAAGATGTTAATGTGTAACTGTATGATCTATTTGAATGGTACCTAATTGCAATGAAGACTAACTGAATAAATATCGTGTGATATTTTATTTCTATTGCGGCATTGAGATATGGTTTCCGCTCTCGGTGCGTAAACTATAATCCCTGCACCACCGAGGTGGTTACTTTAAACTTCATAATAGGAAAGTGAGTCAAAGCTAGTGTTGTGAACCTGATTCTTCTGATCAGAGTTTACAGAGTTCTTTGATAATGGGTTAGGATAAGGCGAATTTACGAATTATCACTGGCTTAACTAAAATGGAGGAAACCAGGACTTCAAGAATAACAAACACAGAATATAAACTAAAGAATAAGTATTATTAATAAACCAAATTACATAAACATATCAAACTAAATGTTGCAGCATTTAAATCAAGTCTTACTGTTTGCTTTATAGCAAGACATTGTGCTCGAATTAGATTCTACAAATGACCCTGCAGTCCAAAATACAACGATAATTATCAGAAATAACTAATTAGTATATAAATTCTTACTATGAACACAATGATTTACATGAGAGTAATACAGAAATTATACATTGTTGATTGCGAAATATGTATAAAAACATATAAAAAAAACACACATGAAGGAAAGGGTACTTAGTCCCTTTGAAGGTTAAATGTCACCGCAGGGTGCCAAAGCAGGCAGAGAAATGCTACAGAATAATTTCTTCTGTAAGCACTGGATGACCTAGCCAACTCTCCACCTCAATTGTCAGTCTGACCACATATTATGAAAAAAGTTAACATTCTCTTCCAGTTCCTATCTTAGAGAGTAACACATCAGTAAAAACTACCACTGCTACCCATTATAGAGGCAAATGACAAAAGTAACTAACAAGGCTGTGAAAAGGCGTTGGTGACATTCCAATCTCAAAGCCCTAACCACAACCTTGCCTAGCAAACCAGGGCATTTAAACTAGAACTGCAACTGTTCCAAATTACATTTTGGAAGTACAGTTTGCGGGGTCTACCCAAAAGCTATGAGTATAGCTCTGTTGAGCTTGATAGAAACTATAACAATTTAACAATATAAACTAAGCTATTTACATAAAACATATAACAATCGCGCTCAGGTGTTAAGGGTGGTGGTTGTACCTGCCACTATCAGTAGTCCATCCCATGTCGTCTGCACTTACTGTGTGACATTGAATAATCTGTGTTAGTTAGAACATTATCCTTAACTTTGTTTCTTACCAACTATTTAAGGACACGTTGTGATCTATTTGAATAGTATATAATTGCACTGAAGACTAATTTCTATTGTGGCATTAAGATATGTCTTCCGCTCTCGGTGCGTAAACTCTAATCGCTACATCACCGAGGTGGTTACTTTAAACTAAACGATAGGAAAGTGAGTCAAATGTAGACTTTGTTTCTAACCAACTATTTAAGGAAACGTCGTGATCTATTTGAATGGTATCTAATTGCGCTGAAGACTATACATTGAAACGTGTCAGATTTCATTTCCTGTGGTAAGTGACGGTTTACATGACAGCAAGGTTATACATATCATGATGTCTGTATCTAAGTCATCCATTTACTACATATGCGAGTTTCTGTGATAACTTGCATAGCTCGAGATAAGAAGAGTATTTCACATCCCCAAATCATTATTTGATCCTAAAACCCTATGCTGTGGTTACTCAATATAATCGAGTACCCACAACATAGGGTTTAGTGGAGTCATAAGAGAGATACGGATGGGAAAAGACCAGTTCATTCCTCCTTATCTAGTCCTCTGAGTGCAGACTCATAACTACTACATGTATAACCTGTTGATACATGGGATGTATATAGAATCTCCTAAAACACCAAGTGATCGGTGAGTGTTTGAAAAAAGCTGTTATTTCATTCGCTGCTACAGCTAGCACATTTTATACGGTTCTTTGTGATAGGATAATATAAACATTACCTTTGGTAATCAAGTATTGGTATAAGACATATTGTGTCTCTGTGTAAATGATTTTTTTATTAAAACGAAATTTATTTCTTTAAGTTAAAAGTAGATTAGTCCATTTGTTCGCGTTATAAAACGCGTTTTAAATTCGCTTTATTACGATGTTCTTGTTCGGTATTTACTTTTATAAACAGGGATTGTTAAAGTAGCGATACGTTGTTTTGTATTGTACTACACGTAGAGTGAGGATACGTTTATATGTCGCGAGACCAAAGGTTTAGAGAGCTATCAACTTTCCTCAGGCTCCGAGTAGACAATTTAAAGCCGCCTATCGCTAATGCAACATACTTTTGCATATAATGTACAGCTATTGATATGCTGTAGACAGAACTAATACAACTGATACAATATTATGCAAAATTTTCAATTGATAAATTGATTTTTATTTTACGTCACTTTCAACATGTTTAAGTTATATCACGGCGTTTCCTTTGTAAGTTACCAGTACTACTGGTACTTTTATCCTGACACCAGACAGTGAGTCATTTTGCTAACCCCGCAATCCTGAGCGCCAAGGAGGGCAGCAATTAACTATCATTGTTGAAGTCTTACAGAAATAACACGTTTTACGCTGAGACGTAAAGGACGTCACACGACATCAATTTGAGTGGGGTGCATCACATTTAATTGACGTGACGTTACCATATTTGGTAATGTATTTGACCTTGTGAAAACGAAATTTTAATCTGAAGTCTAGTGACTGAGTGTGACATTGTGTATTTATTTAAGCCAGAACATGTTCATGACTATTATACATGTAATCACGCATTTGAAGAATGTACTAAATACAGATGCATCTGCAACAGACGTCTTCTGTTTACGTACTGAGCCATTTTTGCCACAAGGTTTTCAACTCTGTTCAGGAATAAAACGTCCATCTATAGATGATTGTCATGATGAGCACTTTCGCCAAAATGTTTCCAATTCCTTTTTCGGAATTAAACGTTATTCTATAATCATTTTTCATATTTTTTCCTAGATGGTTTCATAGTGATTAGTCGTCTGCTGCAAACGAATGTGTTGTATGGGGGAAAGGGTTAAACGAGTCGGACAACCTTTATGAAATTGTCTAGTAATAACTCCCACGAATTGCCAACATACAGCTTGTCACTATGGGAACAAAGGACGCCACCGTAAGCTGCGAAATGTGAAGATATATCAAGTTTTTCCTGCAAGCCTCTAGAATTTGAGTAAGAGGTGATTGTCCAAATTTTACCACCTGAACAAAAATAGACTGTGCCATCTGCACCAATACATATACCTTGTAGAGTTGGCAATTTAAAGGGTCTTATTGACAACACATTACCCTCAAAGTCTAAACATTTAACATCATAGTTTGAGTTGTCAGTCAAAAAGATTCTATTGACCTTAACAGCAAAATATGGAATATATGAATAGATTCCAGTTTTGGTGATTTTTTTTAAAATGTCCCCGTCCTCAGAAAGCATATATACAGAGAACTGAAAATCTATAGAAGAAGGTTTCTCCTCACAAAGTGTAAACATCTTGTTCTCGCAACAATATTCGATAGCAAGGCTTGTTCATTTTAATCATGTTGTGTCTTATTGTCATATTTTGTTTTACATTGAGAAACAATATCTGTTTTATTCTTGGAAATGTTACAGCTACTAAATATTGTTGATTCCCTTCAGTACCTTTAATTGAATCGTTTTCGTTTCCATTTTCTCTTGTTCCTTGTACCTTTTCAAGTGCAGTAGACGTTTGACTATTTTTAAGTTCAGTTACGTCGAATGGAAAAGAAATAAACTTTATATAGCGGCGTATTGCTGCGGAGTTAACATCAAATAGTTTGATACACCAGTTAGACGAGTCGCATATGACCCAACCGTTATCTCCAATACCAGACATGCCCGTACTATTACAATTCCATCGGTCTAAGTCATGCTTTATGTATATCACATTACACAATGAAACGTTTGTCTTCATTATCTTCTCTCGTCTTCCTTCCTCTTTCAATAGATCATGAAAATCAGCTTTTACCGGTTTTGTAGACGCATTACCCATACACAGACTTCCATGATGTTTCTTACACTTTATGCATAAATATTTCTCGCATTTAAAGCACATATATTCAGCTATGCTGTTGATATAAGCACTGCAAGAATCACATATAGCGTAATTTGATTCAGTTTTTCGTGGTATTGTTATATCGCGGAATCTAACCTCATTTTTCTTTTTCTGTTTAGGTTTGCGTGAATACTGTGTTGCAGCATGTGTACGTTGTTCACCTTCAGCTTTTCGTGGTATTGTTATATTGTGGAATCTAACCACGTCTAGTTCCTGTTGCATCATCTGGCATGGTTTGTCCGCAAACTGTTCAATCTCAACTTCATCTTTCTTTTTCTGTTGAGCATTGCGTGAAAAAAGTATTCCCGCAAAATGTTCAATCTGAACCTCATCTTTCTTTTTCTGTTGCGCTTTTCTACCTTGTGTGTGTTTCTCAAATGAAGATTTATTATTTCCCATTGTTATCGTTTATATCTGAAAGCAAACTATCTGCAAAATCACATAACACACTGTTTGTGTTATCTATGTGACGTTTACTACTTAGGGAAAATCGCTCATATTCTGCTGCTTTATAACAATACTATTTGATATCGTTAATTGTAATTGTTCTGTTTACATTGTGCTGCTTTATAACAATACTATTTGATCTTGTTAATGGTAATTGTTCTCTTTACATTGTGATGCTTTATAACAACACGCTATAAACTCGTTAATTGTAATTGTTCTGTTTACATTGTGCTGCTTTATAACGTTAATGTTCTGCTGCTTTATAACAACACGCTATACACTTATTAATAGTAATTGTTCTGTTTACATTGTGCTGCTTTATAACGTTAATGTTCTACACGGTATACAATTGTAAATTATAATTGTTCTGTTTAGATTCTGTTTTTGCATTCTGATGGTTTATAAAAATACGTACATATCCTGATCCTATCCTGAAAACTCTTCACAGACACTTCAACATACACTCTTATATCCATCGTGTAATCGATAATCGATATCTAAACAAATAATATTATATCACAAAGGTATTCATAATAATCTATGAAATGCGCGTTCTATTCCGTATATCAACTGTTAAGCTTATTTTAAATATATTATTTAAAAAAATCGCAATCACGACTGAAATGTTATACGCACTTTCCATACGAAACACAAAGATGAGAACATATATACATCTTGTCAACTGAAAAGATTATCTCGTATATAAATATCGAAGAAAATGAATAAATCACTTATGAGGAGCGGTGTCCTCTAAGAAACAATAACGTTTAAAGTTGTATTATTAAGAGGCACACTACATACACTAAGATGTTATCAACGCACTTGTAGCACCGAAAGATATGAGCCGTCCCGCGAGAAAACCAACATTATGGCCTCTGCGTAATGTATCGACCCGCCGACTGATCCGGGCCGACGCATTCCGTTTCAGCGGGATAGAGATATAGAGTAATACTTCCTGAAACAGAAAATCCACAGGAGGCGAAAAGTGTCTACCCGGGTAAGCTTGCGTGGCATGCCTAGGCTGATCCGGTTTGATACTTTACGCAGAGTCCACAAAGTTGGTTTTATCACGGGACGACTCATATTGCTATGCACGCTTTGTACACTGTATCGAATCTACAACAGTAGACGGATATTTGAATTAATACACACTGTATCAAATCTACAACGGTAGATGGATATTTGAATTGAACCACACTGTATCGAATCTACAACGGTAGACGGATATTTGAATTAATACACACTGTATCAAATCTACAATGGTAGATGAATATTTGAATTAATCCAGTATAAACCGCTGCTCAAGTTCTTACGTTGGGTTTTATTTATCCTGACATCGATGCATGCACCAATGTACCGATGCATGTCGTAATGCTACCCGGCAACCCTGGGCGCCAAGGAGGTAAAGCAATTACTACCACCTTAAATAAACACAGCCTATATATATCGGAAGATACTTATATGCATAAGTAACCAACAAACTGGCTAACAATGTTTTTGAGAAAAAGATTAACCTTGTTTTTACCTGAGTGACTAATGTTATTCAACAGGTGTAGACTGTTATTTGATATACAATTTCAGGTGAAAATAAAATCTCATTGACATCAAAACTTCCTGGTTTAGTTCAACGTATATTACATAGTTGATTACAGTGAAAACATTGTGAAAAGCCGATATTGTTTGCTTGAAGACAACGATCTAAAGCGTTAGAGCACATGAAAGGTTTCGCCAATGTCTTGTATTGCCCTTCTTAATAGATAATAAAATACACAGGTGTTACTCTAACACGTAGAATAAGAGACAGCTCTAAGGTTACACATCTCAATTGGGATATAATAAAATACACAGGTGTTACTCTAACACGGAGTATAACAGAAAGCTTTTAGGTAACACGCCCACATTTATATATACACACTTGTCACATAACAAGGTGGTTTAACAGACAGTTCTAAGGTAACACATCCCAATTGGGAGAAAATAGCATACACAGGTGTTACCCTAGCATGAATGAGAACAGACAGGTCTGAGGTGACACACCCTAATTTGGAGCTTATAACAATCACACGTAACACAACACAATCGGGAGATAATTACATACACACGTGTTACTCTAAAACGGAGTATATCAGAAAGCTTTAAGGTAACACACCTCAATTGGCATCCTAACATACACGCATGTTACCCTAACATATTTTCATCAACCCTGGATAGTAACACCAGTACCTGGCTAGGATACGCCAAAGGACACTCCATCATGATCGCTACGACTGAGGATCTAACCCGTCACGCCTGGTTCTCGACGCTAACTAATCGGCCTGGGCGGATTCCTACACACTAAGCAGCCTGTTTATCGATATTTTCGGCTTCAGGTAAAAACTACCGGACTTTACAATCTAAGGGTTTATTGTTATCTAGATAAAAGAATCGTTTATTATCTAATGTAGACGACCTTCGATTCATCTGGCAGTAGTCGACTTTTAAAACCGGCCTTGTGAAAAAGGAGATATCTTTTATATGAATGATAACGATGTAAATAGGTTGTGCACCCGCAACGTTTCGCCAGAGCCCTGCTACCCGTCTTTATAATATAAACGATATGTCTTCTCCATAAATTAATTTGAGGATTTGGGCGAAATACCCACCCTTTATCACGAGTCACGATTTGTTTTATTGGGGTTTTACGCCGTGTTCAACTTTATTTCTGTTAACTCACAGCGACAGTTCCCTTATCCATGGTCCCTGGGTAAACAGACCTGTATTGGGCTAGGAAATGTGCCTTGTCCAAGGGCACTCAACCATGACCGCCGAGACTGGGAGTAGAACCCGGGTCGCCCGGTTACAAATCCTATCCTCGACGACGGTAAGCACCCGGTCTCGACTAATGCATCATATGTCAGGAAGGTTCATTAACCGAGAATCGGGTATGGTAGTAGGGTTAGTAGATTATTCGAATTGGAAGCATTCCATTCCGCATGATATGTGTAGTTATTACTATGGGTGATTATGAAAACGACTTTTGTCAATCAATTGTGCCGTATATCAAAATACCACATGCATAATTATCTGAGTATTCTAATTGTCGTCGATAAAAGAAATTACATTGCATACGTATTGCATTCAAGGTAATAGCATGAATAACACAACACAGTTAAATCACATTATACTAGATATTAAGGGGTAAGGGGAAAAGAAGAGAAAATAATTTCAAAAAAAGTCTAGTGTCTTTCCTCGCTCTGATATATTTCGACTACGATACACGTGAAGTAAGAGAGGACTATATCAATGGCTAAGCGCGAAACAGGTGTAACTGCTTCTTAAATTACATACAGTTACAACCACTTAACGATAATCCATCCATATTGCCTGTAAGGAGTGCAGTTCCACCACAGTAGATGTATCTAAAGCATTTCTACGAAACTTACCAGAATGGACAGCTAACGACAGTGCGTCAAACATGTCGTGGGAGTTCCATGTGGTTCAAGCCCGTTTTAGGCAGGAACTGCATACATTCATTTTAAAGCGCACTGCTTGACCCTGGCTTTTAAGTAATGTAATGTAATTATAGAGACCAATTACTCTGATCGACAGTACAGCGCTTTTTAGCTTTTATAAACCCCTTCGGTAGTGTACAGTTCATGGTGTACAAGCATCTGACAGAGGACGAAACTTTCAACAGACACAGTCAGATACAAAGGAGTCCCGATGCGATACCTTAGCTCTTTCTGAAAAGACCATTTTGGTTCTTAAACGTGTTTAGTGTATAGCATCGATACACGCGAGACACCTTTTCCTGGAAGGATCAGTACTTTAAGTTGAGTGGGAGACAATTAAAAGCACGTCAAAAAAGTCGAGAACCAGGAACGAGATTTAAACCCCAGACCTATCGATTGATAGTCTAGCGTATTTACCACTAGATCACCAGGCCAGTAGTATTCACGCATCGGTTGAATCGTTGGATAGAAACATGATGACAACGTTCCCAGAAAAAGCCTTTGCCTTTAACTATGCGGTTGAGTAAACAGCTTCTGTGATATTAAGAAAACGTAGGCAAATGATGCAGATAATAAGGCGGCCATGGAAGTAAAACACAAAGCTACGACCCCTGTATGAGACACGATGGGTATCCTGAAGACTCATTGAAGACGTTTGAATGTCCCTTTATGGCAGTTGTTGAATCACATGTTGTTCTTAGCAGGATTAACGATGACACAAAAGCCGGTTCATACAATCTATCAGTCACTCACTTCGGAGTTATAGTGAGTCTTATTGCCTGTACTTTCCATGTGTAGATCACCTACCGATTGAACTCTCAGATATACTTTTTGAGTGTGGCTTGAGATTTAATATGCAATTCGTCGTACAAAAGTGAATTGGGTCTGCTTACAGAAGAGAGAACTCGATATATCTATGAAGCATTTGAAGAGGAACCCCCTTGACATGATCTAGAGGAATTTAATAGGGAAATACACAGACGGAAGGTACTACACACTACCGCAATATAAACTGATAAATCCAATATACTAGGAGACACCCTAGCAAATGCCAGTAAGGAACTGTACCAAAATGTCACGATCTCTCTGCACATTCTTCTTACTATGCCTTTGTTTAATGCAACTGATAACATTCCTTGGTATTAACTATTATTTAAACACGCTTTTATTCAAACACTTTCCATGTTTTATTCCTAGATGTTTTAGAAAGTCATCTGTGACAGATTTGATGCATGTTGGAATGGGTTACCGTTGCTTGGTATTAGCCAGTATGATATTGCCGTGAGTAAAACAAGTCTTACTAACCAGTGTATACATTTACACTTAACTGTGTATGGTATTAGTCCGTAGTTGCATATGTCTGTGTAAAATTGCCATGTTTCGAAACAAATATAACAGGACGTTCTACCAATATATAATTAACTCTTTCTGGTATCAGTCGATAGTTTAATGTGTCTGTATTTATGATTAATTGTCGCAATGTAACATTTATAAATACAAATATAATTTGTATCTTTACTATCTTTCTATTAACGCTTTCTCATGTACATAATTGTTTTGAAAGCATTGTCTCTAATTTGTAAATTTTGCCCCAATTGCTTCAAGTCTATTCACTAATGATACCTTTTATGCAGACACGTTTCGTAAGTGTTGCGTAGATACAGTCCATATCATCACCAGATGTCTTGTATGAGGAAAAATTGTCCTCTTACCGTGTCGTTATGATAGAGTTGACAGTTTATGACTGATTACCCTCGCTTTTTATGTTCAAGTTTTGAGACGAATTTTTATAATGATATCGGAATCTCGAGTACTTTGTTCCGGGGTCCTTCCGTCAAAAAGATGTTAGAACATGTTAATGCTGTAATAGAAGTTCGTATATAGCGTGTATCTTAACGCGTATTAACATGTGAGAAGATAGCGTGCATGTCATGATAATCAAATCAACAACGTGGTGCGAGATGATCACGGGAGTTCCCAGTACCCCCAGTAATGTCTTGTTATACCTGAATATATCAAAAACGACATATTGTTCGAGATCTATAACTATATTAGGGAATATTTAGATTATTGCATAATGCAGAGTAATGCGAAAATGGGATCGCGTTCAACAGACAAAACATTTAATATTGAAGGATTGGTATTGCTATCGGAACCCATCCCGTTTTTACGACTGAAACACACCGTTTGTGTTTGCGGAGCGTGTTTCTATTATAGTGCCTATTGAACACAGTGTTTGTATGAGTATATCCCCGTAATTGTGATTGTTTGGTGTTTTTACTCTGCTTCCAACAATTGTTCAGTTATAGCACCGCGTTTCCTGGGTAATTTACCAGTACTTCTGGTCTGTTTATTCTGACACCAGCCAGTCATTCGAACTGATTACCCTGCAACCATGTGCGTCAAGTGGGGCCGCAATTAATACCATTTTTAAAATATTTCCTGTAAAAGCAAGGAACATATCCTAAAGGGACCATACAGGCAGGTATCAATACATTACCCCCTTGTTCCATAACGCATTGAGTCCCTTTGAGCATGGACATCTTGTAATTAATGTTGAAGAATGTGCAACCTCATACACAGTAACAATACATTGTGCCACCTCATATACAGTTACAAGACAAGCTTTTTCATGTTCGTGTGATTTCTCTTCTCGACGTCATGAAGACATGTCGCAGATGTCGTAAACGTAAATTCCACACTCGGTAATTGAATATTAACTAGTTCTTCATGTTCGCGTTATATATATTAGGAGCATTGTAGCAGATGACTAAACACGGAGAACTAAACTGGTCTATTCTCACATTTGTTTTCTCTTATGGGATTTTTCTCTTCTATGATTCCAAAAAAAACTATCATCATCATCGTCATCATCATTGACACCATTTGCATTACCACCACAATCATATTCATCATTATCAATATCACTGTTGCAATAACCAGCTGCATCATTAACATCATCATCATCATCATCATCATCATCATAACCATCACCATAACCATCATTATCATTGGTAGCATACATTTTAAATAACGCGTACATTGTGTTATTTCGCAATAGAAAATATCGAAATTTGTATAATATTTCTTTATTCTTTCTTTAATGATTATGTTGCAATAGCGAGACATGGCTTTTTATTGTCTATTCGGGGCGTGGTCAAATTGGCATCTCTCTCGATTTTCGGTTTCGCGAGATATAAGTTTTCCACGCCCCTCGTAGTCCAAAGATTAACCCAGTATCCCTACTACACTCCCCACTGTCCGCTTATATGACATCATTAGTTAATCCTCTGACTAGACTTCATTAGGTTTACAGTACATCACTACTACACTCCCCACTGTCCGTTTATATGACATCATTAGTTAATCCTCTGACTAGCCTTCATTAGGTTTACAGTATCACTACTACACTCCCCACTGTCCGCTTATATGACATCTTTAGTTAATCATCTGACTAGCCTTCATTAGGTTTACAGTATCACTACTACACTCCCCACTGTCCGCTTATATGACATCTTTAGTTAATCCTCTGACTAGCCTTCAGTAGGTGTACAGTACATCACTACTACACTCCCAACTGTCCGCAACGAATCTGGCCGCTGCCATCATTACAAACATTATAACTCTCTGCTAAATACTGAACTATATCTGTTACTTGATATGCCAATTAAATATAGAATAGCCCTTGCTAAATTTCGTTGCTCGAAACACAAATTTGGCATCGAGACTGGCGTCACAATAATATCGATCAACTATGAATATGCATTTATTGTTTTCAAAATTTAAAGAGAAACATTGTTGAATGTGAATTTTATGTGTTTTTTTCACTGCCAAAAGTTTGATCAATTAAGAACTGTATTTCTATTTGATTAGTATGTAGGCGACACCAACATTGATGGCTTTTATACGTTGCTTCAAAACGAGAATCCTGATGTAATAAACAAAACTTTCATATATTTCATCTAGATGTTAATGAAAAAATGATAAGGACATCATTCTCAGCTCTGTCATATTTGTTATTTCTTTCAATAAAATATTTGTCATTGTCATTGTTAAGTATTAGTCCGGGAGCTAGAAGGGTCCACCGTGCACCTCCCCCCAAACCTCCGAACCAATATTTTTCTGAAGCCCCATGACGCCCTGATCACGAAAATAAATGTTAACATTGCGTAAGTTGGGACGAACTTCCGGTTATGACGTCATCAAGATGGCCGCCATAGTGAAATTTACCCAAAATGTGAAAAATATCATAAAATCTTTTTTTTCCAATCAAATTTAACAAATGAGGTATCAAAATGCCCGCAATAGAATAACAAACACATCAATTAACAAAACAAACTACTATAAAAAGATTTATTTCTAAAAAAATGAATTTATATCGATTTTGAGGTCAAAATTGATTATTTTTTGGTCAAATTTCTTCCATGCCTGAGAGTAGTTTTTCAAACCCCATTCAATCAACATAAAACACAGATTCATGACAATTTTCAGGAGCGGTCAATCACAACTTCATGAAGACTGACGCCATCATAAAACCTAAAGAAAATACAGTCTTAGCTTTCTTGTTTCATTTGGTTAGAAAAGCAATCAAAATGACCACACTGGAATATCTGTTCAAGCATATAGTGATTGGTTCTAATACATACAACGACAGTGATGCAAGGTTCCTCTGATACCTAGGATCCCCCAAAAGATGATGGCCCGCCGTCAAAGAGAAGACGTGGTGAAAGTTGTAACGCATCAACGTCCGATATGAAACTAAGATGTGTTATCCATATTCAGGGATTAAAATGTGGACAACTGCAGTTATTCACGAACATGAAAGATCGCAACAAAACACTGGACAAAATAAAAGAAGTACGATCCCGAAGACTTTGCCAACCAGTCGGTTCTATACATAGAATGCAACAGGTGTGTGACCTCATTCCCAAACATATACAGACTCTGATGGATATCATCGTGAATGTTATCAGAGGTTCACCATGAATCTTAAGCGCCTTGAGGTTCCTCCAGATACGCCGGAAGCAACATGTTCATCCAGAACGAGTCGGCGATCTTCAAATGACAGTGATACCACTATCTTCAAGCCCAATTGTATATTTTGTAAGTCCGAAGGGCGCAAGAAAATCAAGGTGAAGGGTAACTGGACAAGTGAAGGAACCTCTAAGTTTGAGTTCGATGGTTAGAGAAGAGTTCTAGAAGTAGCAGAGCAGAAATCCGATGAACAACTCTTGACTAGAATAAGAGGACATGATTTGTTTGCATGCGAGGCGCAATTTCACAAGAGCTGTAGAGCCAAGTACATTACAGACCCAAAGCAGTGGAGAAGTACTGATGACGAGAAGAGGACACAGCAGGAAAAGCTTGAACTGGCACATAGGACTGCGTATCAGAATGTGTGTGAGAAGATTGACAAAGATGTGATATGTGACAAAAAGATTGTCACTATGTGTGAGATTGTTCAGGTCTATATTTCGAGCCTGCAAGATACGGAGTTCGCCAATCCTTACTATCGCAGTAAGAAACTGAAGGTCAAGCTGGCGAAGGATGTCAACTATTGTGGGAAATTATCATTCTGCCAACTTGATAAGCAGACAAAGTTTACACCATGCATTGTATACATCTCGGACATTGATGTAAACCGTGCTGTCAAGAGTGCATATGCACTAGGTTCCACTGACATAATTAAGGATGTCGCCACTCACCTACACCAATTGATTCCGTAGCTTTGAACAATCGGCAGAACTGAAATGGCCACCAACATCAACAGACTTAGAAAACAGTGATGAGATACTCCCACTGCAGCTGAAGAAGTTCTTAAGTTATGTGATTACTGGGACACCAACTGCTGACACGTCACGAGCCAACAGGCTGGTACTTTCTATTGGCCAAGACATATGCAGGGCCGCTACCAATGGAGAATGGAAATTACCAAAGCATGTGCTTATCTGTATGACAATGCGACATCTGTTCAGAAGCAAACAACTGATCACCTTATTGAACAGAATGGGACACTCAGAGAGTTACTCCTTCTCTCTTGAACTTGAGACAGCTATTGCTCAGGCTGTAGAAGAAACATCAAGTTTTCTGTCCACCCAAATTTTTCGTGATCCTGATGCTCCATCGGTGTTTCATTCCGAATTTGACAACTTTGATCAGCTCTTGAACGATTTGACAGGCATGGGGTCTATTCACACTGCTCATGGTATTATGATGCAGGACATCGAAGGAAACCCAGAGCAACAGGGGGGTACTCGTCCTGAAATCCCGGCTGTCATCAGAAGTGGAGCGCGTTCTCTGAAAACAGATCAAGTCGGGAATCTTCCTGAATGCTATGTAACACAACGAAAGAGTCCATCCCTCACAATCCAACAGTTGACATGCCCTGGAGGCGAAGAAGCCATATAACGCGCCATGAGACGCAATTTTGTCTGGGTTCTCATTCGCATGATGCGTACAGCCTCACAGGACGTACCTGGTTGGACAGGCTTCACATCCTTAACTGGTATGCCACCAACAAATCTCACCACCATTGACTATTACCAAGTCATCCCCCAACCCATCACCGAGTATAAGACCGTGCAAGAATGTCTGAGATATGCTGAAGAGGCCACACATGAAGTAAACCAGCAGTATGTCATAACAACCTTCGACTTGGGAGTCTGCATGAAGGCATATCCATTGCTTTGGAACAACTCTAAACTGTATGAGAAGCATATTGTTTTGAGTGGTACCTTCGACCTCGTGTGTGCTTATCTGAAGATGGTGGGGAAGAAGATGGATGGCTCTGGTTTGTCTGACATCCTACTTGAAGCAGGGCTGATTGCCTCTGGTTCATTGCAAGGTGTGATATTCGGAAAGCACTATGACAGGGCGATGCACTGCCATAATACCATGCTGGAGTTCTTGGAAAGGTTGTTATTGGAACAATACATGGCTCACCAAAGTGAGCAGGAACTGTTCTCTTCCATCCCAGCAGACTCGATGAAGAAGTTGGATGATTTGTTACAATCGCTCACAGAAACCAAATTGGATGCAGCATTAGATGACGATGCATTCAGTAACTACATCCAGGGTTACCTGCAGTATAGAGTGGAGGCCAGTGAAGGCAGTCACGGAAAAACTGCACAACTTTGGGCTTCCTACATGAGTCATATATGGCTAGTACTCTCTCTCGTACAGGCAGTGAAGCACAATGACTTCCTTGCATATGCACACTGTTTGCATCTCATGACAGACATATTTTTTGCATTCGGTGGTCAGAACTACGCCCGATATCTCACATACTTCTCCATCTTCCTTGCTAACATTGAGGTATCTCATCCCGGAGCAACTGATTTGATCAAGAGGGGAGCAATGAGTGTGGCTCGTTCCTTCATACCCGGAAACCGCTGTGCCGTCGACAAAACTATGGAGGAAACCTTTATGAGACATGCCAAATCTCATGGTGGCGCTGGTGAGGGTGGTTTTGGTGTTTCAGGGGTTCTCAGCAACCATGATGCATACCAAAGATGGGTGCGAACAACACACGCGAGATCCCAGTATGTCAACACGACACTGAACATGGCTGACATGCTGACATACAGCCAAAGTGGAACAATGCATCGTGATGTACGACCTGCGGAGATCCTGAAAAGGGACAAATGCGTACGAAAGGCAAAGGAGGCAGTTGAAAGCTTCATCAATCCATTTATAGTTGACGACCAAGACAAACTTATCAGTCTTTCATTTGGAGCTGCAGCCACTGAGATTATAGCAACTAATGGTTTGGGCGCAGAAACTTCAGGAAAAGAGGTACAGAAAGCCTTCATAAAAGACAGGCTGAAGAAGAATGAAAACTTCTTTGAACCAGTAAAGCAAATGAATCTGAGAACGCTTGGTGACATGAACAAGAAGACGAAAGTAACAACGGCAAACAACAAAGTGGTCCAATATAATTAACAAGGCAATATTGCCTTCCAACTATTTGTGAAATCCCAAAGCCAGGTCTTGCAGTTGGACATGAAGGAGCTGATGACGTAACCCGCTGACCCCTGTCCCATACATCATTGGAACAGCAGATGTATTTCTGGCAAAGACAGACAAATCTAAACCTACCAGTATCTGACCAAAGGGTGTGAGGATGCACCGGTTTCATCGGCTGAGTCAACACTTGTGGTCTATGATGGTAATGCCTACTTCTACTACCTCAAGGAGATACCAGCCAATTTCAGATTGATCTGCAACAAGATTTTTTTGGCATGATGTCAACGGCAACAGATGCGGTTTTTAGCACAGATATGTATACGACCAATTCTGTCAAATCCATGGAACGTGAGCGAAGGGGCTGTAGTGAGAAGCTCACTGTAAAGGGGGCAAGCACAAAGAAACCTCCTGATTGGAAGCAGTTCCTGACAAATGATGACAACAAGACACAATTCATCAATCTCCTCTGCAAGACGTGGAGTAATCATTCATATGCCAATAAGCTCCTTGGAAGAAAAGTCATCATCATATGTGAAGAAGCTGCATACCAGCTGACGTCTGAAGATGGGCAAAGCCGACGAAGATGGAGACGAAACTCTACGCTCATCCCAAGAGAAAACTGATTCCAGAGTAGTTCTGTACTGCATGTATGGAAAGGACAAGGGATACGAGTACATCCGGATCAAAAGTCAAGACAGCGATGTATTCTTCATCCTACTGCACTACGCCCTCACATTGCCAAATGTAGTGATTCTATTTGACACTGACACTGGAAATAAGCAGCGACTGATCAACATCACTGAACTGGCAGAGGGCTATACACAGAACCACTGCGCAGCACTCATGTGTCTCCATGCATACACTAGATGTGACACTACCAGCGCATTCAAAGGAATAGGAAAGATCAAGCCACTGAAAACTCTCCAGAAAACTCCAAAGTTTGCTGCTGTACTCTGCAGGTTGGGGGAAACTTGGGACATAACCGAAGACCTCCTTGATGAACTGGAGGAATTCACGTGTGCCATATATGGTCGTGCTAGAGTGCACAAGGTTAATGAGCTGCGATACATCCGCATACAGGAGCTGTGTGCCAAGGAAGACCAACCCCACCCTTCAAAGAATGTGGACCTGGGATTACTTCCACCATGCAGAAGAAGTCTGGAGCAGCACGTAAGACGTGTCAACTATCAGGTTGGAATCTGGAAGAGGGCCCACATTGTTGAACCAGATATTCCAGATGTGAAGGTTGACCATGGATGGGAGGTCAAGGATGGACAGCTGGAGCCACTGTGGTACACAGGAGATGTTCTGCTGGCGAACCACTGCAGTCTGACGACGATGTGGATTCTGATGACTCGGAAACTGTATACCAGCTGGCAGATGTGCTAGATCAGTTTAGTGTACAAAGCAGTGGTGAAAGCACAGACAGTGATCTGGATTGACAATATGTACCCTCGAATGACATAAACTATGTGTTTGTTAGATATTTAGACACACAGAAACGGCAATTATTGTTGATATGACTGTTGATATTTGAACAGTTGTGATACACAGGATATGAACAAAATAGCGTGTGGTCATCCAGCTCAATAGTGTGAATAAAATATTTCTGAATCATGACTAAGGTTGTTTGCTTTCTGGAAAAGATTTGACCAAAAATAATGACAATTATTTTGTGAAAAATTGAAATTTTGACCTCAAAATCGACCTAAATTCATTTTTGTTCGAAATGAATCTATTCATAGTAGTTTGTTTTGTTAACAGATTTGTTTGTTATTCTATTGCGGTCATTTTGATACCCATTTGTTAAATTTGATCGAAAAAAAACGATTTTATGATTTTTTTTCACATTTTGGGTACATTTCACTATGGCGGCCATCTTGATGACGTCATAACCGGAAGTTCGTCCCAACTTACGCAATGTTAACATTTATTTTCGTGATCAGGGCGTCATACTTGAACCCCGCATGTATTCGGTTTATGATCATGATTTCATTGAACGCGTCAAAGCACACGGCTTTAATGTAATTATCGATCTCTATTTCCAAACAATAATAACATAGTTATAGGCAGAGACCGATACGAATATGTCAAAGGAAGGAAATGCAGAATATTTCAATATTAAATATTTAAATGGACATTTGGATTATAATTTAAAAGAAAGAAACGAAAATCTTTTAAAAGAGTTTTCAATGTCGAAACTAAGCAAACATCGCCCCGGGACCAGCTTTGTGTCCAAGCACACCAACATTTAATCTAACACAAAGGCAATTCTAGTTTATTCGGGTTAGCTCATTAGGATATGTTTTTTGCTGAGCTCATATCTTTGATGAGCTAATATCCTTTGATCTTGAACAATTAAAGAAGCTCACAATACAAAAATGTATTGGTACTGGTGAGTCATCCAATGATCAAGTACTAGTGGTCTGGCTCCGTTACATAACGAGTTAATTGATTGATGGGTGATGAACTCTTCCAGCGCAGACTTATAATATAAAATATATGATTTCGGATTAGACAGCTCTTTACGAGCTGACTCCCCTGAATCTGTATTGTTTGCAAGGTAATCTAAATATTGCCATTGGTGCTGCAAAAGTAAACACTGTTGTAAAACAAAACAGTCACGTAAGATTGGCTAGTACACTTACATGTGTGTCTTTTCTTTATTGCACCAGTACTCGAGAGAACAGAGTTTTTTCAGCAACTGCATTATTTTCCATATATACTGTTAGAATAATGAAGGAAGACGAATGACGCTTTTCGCACTGGCTTTTGTCAAATTTCGCTTTTTTTTATTTTAGCAGTGTTATCTTGCCTGTAAGGGTGTCATTTAACCCTTTCAATGCTTACATTTTAAAATGTACTTGTCCAGCTTTGCACTTGGTTCTTTGTTTGGTATTCTCGCCGTTTCCAACAATTGTTCAGTTATAACAAGGCGTTGCCTGGATACATTACCAGAACTTGTGGGCTTTCACTGCAGCCCGTCAGTCGTAATAATGCTTACCTCGCAACCCAGAGCGCCCAGGAGGGCTGCCATTTATAGCATCTTTAAAGTATTTGGTAAGACCCGGCTGGGGATCGAGACCGCGACATTATCGCACGCGAGGCGGATACTCTACCGATGCCGTTGCTGTTGAATTAGTCAATAAACAACTCCACGTATATCAAGGCGTTGCCTGGATACATTACCAAAACTTGTGGGCTTTCACTGCAGCCCGTCAGTCGTAATAATGCTTACCTCGCAACCCAGAGCGCCCAGGAGGGCAGCCATTTATAGCATCTTTAAAGTATTTAGTATGATCCGGCTGGGGATCGAGACCGCGACATTATCGCACGCGAGGCGGATATAAATATACCGATGCCGTTGCTGTTGAATTAGTCAATAAACAACTCCACGTATATTAAGATACAAATGTTGAGTTAAGCAGTTAACAGTCAGACAGCGTCGATACGCTGGCTGCTCTGACTCTTATTTGGTACTACTGGTTTCACGAGAGCGGTCCCAGCAGGAAAAAGGTTCAATTGCAAAATGATTATTATTGCTTATATTATTCACACCAATACCGCATCAGTAAAATCCACGGCGGTAACACTTGGCATAGTAATGTCCGTCAATAATAATTGCACACGTTTACACTGTTCTAAAATTGTGCCCTCTAAATCTAGAAACTGCCATAGTAAAATAAATGGGCATTATGTTCCACAGACAATTGGCTTTCAGAAAAAAACATAGTGTTGAAAATTCACTATGGAGGGAGGGGTGGCGGGGGGGGGGGGGGGGGTATTGATTGGGAAAGGTATAATAGTACTTAGAGTGTGTATATCTCACTTAGTGTGTCTGTTGCAGAGATCTTAAACAAATGCTTAGTATCTCAGTGCTTCTTTTCGTTTCCCATAGTACATATTTCAATTTCAAAAATAACTGAAAGAAGATGGATACCAGGTTCGAATTACCTGGAGTAAATTTGCATTCGGATATGGTGATCTCTTATAAGCAAAGTAGCAATAAAAGAACTAAACGACGAATTTGTCTATTCCGTGGAATAAGTTTTCACTTTAACTTTATTTTGCTTGTGGAAGTCGTGGCCATCCTCCTCTTTACCTAACATTAATGTCGTTAATTTGTAGGTTTCTACATTGTTAATGTATCATAAATATAAAGGTGTCATAACAAGGTTTTAAATACGTAAGGATTTCGAAAATTGGTGAGCTTGTCAATGAACATAGTTGAAAAGGTGGATATAATTTCATCATCAAACGATTCTCTTGATGTTAAAGATGTTAAGATAGTTTTATAAAAGTATTCTATGGAATTAGTTGCTTGATTAAGCTAAGACTTAACGTATCAGTTTGGTGTTTACAATCATTAATAACAATTGGTTTCTCTTTTTTTTCTGTTTCATATTCTTGCTGTTGATGAAACAATCTTCGACATATAGGTAAGTTTTTATTTTATTGTGTATTTATATCTAAATAGAGGACCCAGTTCCACGTAGGATTGACTTATACAGTGCGTTCTATTAAATTTAATGTTAGCCAAATATTTCAAACACATTTCTACTAGCAGTTTTCAGAGAAGTTGGAATTTGATAAGTTGATAAGCTCTCTGTCGTTAAATATTAATGTGAGCTGCATGCATGTATAAGACATTCGCAGTTTAAATTACAGCCACCCGTTTTCGGAGTGGCTGACATTTGATGAGGTGATAAGCTATCATTAGCTATTTTATTTTAGCTAACGAATGCAAATCCACAAATGAAATAGCAACACGCCAGTTTCATCGTATATAGCTGTCATTTGATAGGTTGATATTAGCTAAATGGAACTATTAATAGGACGCACTAAGAATTCCAATTAAGAAATATGGAATTACCCTTTCCCTTTACATCAAATATGCATTATGAAACTTTAAAACTAATGTAGGTAAAACAGTGAAATGTATTTAGATATGAAAAATAGATTTTGAATGGTGGAATAAACAGTCAAGGTAGACCTCGCTGACTATTAACATTTCCTTCTCTTGCCGCAAGGTTTTTAAAAGTCGTCCACAAAGGATGTGTCAAAATTGCGTCTGGAAGTGTGACAGGCTTAAGCCAGATAAATGCATTCTTCTTGACTGTGTTCAGCTGTCTCAGTCTCATATTCAACAAGTTCAGTTACCATTTGTCAACAACGATTCATTTAAAATGTTCTTAGTCTTAATGCGATTTAAGACTTTAAATAGTTTCTAAAATTCGACCCAAAATATTAAAATGACGTTGTTCATTTAAAGACTCATACGGTAAGTTATTTTGTTTAGTTTCCCATATGTAACTGACAGACATTTCAAAATTGAATCCATCTTTTAAATATGGGTTATTTGCCCATTACATTTCGAATAGTGTCACTTTTCTAAATGTGGTCCCCTTTTTAAAATCGATGATGCCCCTTTTACGATCAAAACCATCACTTGCCACAGTTGTATCTATTATCTCGTCCCTTTGATAGTACTGTATAAGGCCCTTATGCATTTACGGGTTAAGCCAGTGCCGTTCCAAATACAGAAAGATGTAAGTACTTATTCATTTCATCCAGGTTCGAAAAGCGAACGACTGAGTTGGCGTTTTCATAGACATATAAGAGACACTCAAGCTTGTGAAATATCTCCTTATTATAACAGTGTATAGCTTTGTTATATAGTTATCTTTCAACTTGGATCATCAGAACAGTTCCCCAATACAATAACTGATGCCAACGCGGGTTATCGCGAATTAAGGATTGGCGTTCTTCTTTATACTATGATTGACGCTCTGAAAAAGGCAAGCATATTGCATTATCGATTACTTTGGATGCAGCTCGACCAGCGGATGCACGAAGTCTGATCACTGTTCGCCAATACGCCAAGGTTTAAATAAAGTCTGGTGAATGGTTTCAATTTTGAGCCAAAAGCATGAATGCCCAAACATGTGGTGTTTTTTTCACAACGTGTATTAATGACGATAAGGTTTGCTTTTCGCGGAGCACAAATATACTGTATTCAGATGTACCTAACGGTATTTTAGATTTAGGTGTTATGTTGTTATCATTACAAATATAGTCAACCCTGTGTTTGAGACCATCAGTGGTCGTGATTTAACTGAACTAATGTGGAAAATGGCAAAAACTATCCGTGCAGTCGAAATACCAAAGACAAATAGCAAAGGTGATATTACAAGTTTACAAAAATGCAACGGGATAAGAGTTGATAACGTTTATATTTATTTAGCTTGCGTTTTATCTTAAAATTCTAGAAAAGCGTGTCGATGCATCAAAGGCGTCTGAAATTTCATTTGAGATATTTTTAAAAAAATATACACACAATATCATGTTAAGCTATTGACCTCGCTAAATGTTTAAAATATAATAATAATAATAATAATAATGACGGTATTGTTTTCGTTTGAGAACATTTAGAAAGTCCCACACAGGACCGTGTTATTATAAATAGTATCTACATTATTGGTTCTCATACTATAATACTAATCTAGTTTATATAATACCATATAGCGAGGTTATTTATAGTAACACATTATAGTGTGGGTTTTCCTAAATTGTCCGCCATTTAAAACATTAGCTCAGTTACATCACGTCGACAGTTCACTTAATCATGATCCTTGGGTAACCAAACAAGTACTGTGCTAGGATAGGAAATGTGCCTCGCGCAAGGGCACTCCATCATGACCCCGCGACCGGGGACCGAACCCGGGACGCCCGGTCCCGAAGTCCCGACGCATGTCAATCGGCCACGATCGATTCCTTCTAATAAGCTGTACGTCACATTTATCTTCGGATCAAAGCATCGATGGTACTGCACATACAAAAGCAACATATAAGACAAAACATTAATGTGCTTCTGCTTTCTTTCATTTGTTTTAGTAGGGTTATTCGCCACTATAAGCATGTTGCAGTTATATCAGAATTGTGCATTGTCCATGGGCACCTAACCATTATTCCGGCGACTAGAACAGCAACCAAATAAATAACAGTTATATATAAAAGCACATCTGACAAAAGAACACTATTTAATTCGATAATTTGAGCCTATGCCTTCTTTGGTATAACTGAACAACGGCTAGGGACAACATATCAAATAAAAACTATTTGGTTATTGTCATACACATTTTAATTTCCAGTGGAATAGAACTTCCAAATATATTATAAGCATACAGCTGAAATTACCTAAATAATAAGAATTTCCCACTGCGAGGAAAACTGCACCACACAATATATTTTGTTTCTTAAATGGTGCGAATGATTGATAATAAAGTCAGGAAATCCTGAGAATGTCTTAACTAAAAACCGAAATATAACCGCCTAATTCTTTCCCTCATATGGATGGTTTCTGACTCCTCTGTAGCAGACAACTTTTTGAAAACGCTTTCCCAAAAGGAGTAATTACTAAAAATGGGCATTGCTTCCTCATGCTAAACTGTTTGCAACTGTATTCAGTACTTTTTGAAAATGCTTTCGCAAAAAGAGTAATTCCTAAAAATGGGCATTGCTTCCTGATGCTAATATGTTTGCAACTGTGTTCAGTAATTGTAGCAGACGACTTTTAGAAAGTGTTAATCCTTTCCCACATGCATAAGCATTTGGAACATGTGCAGCAGATCACTATTGAGATAATATTGGAAAAGAGGAAAATTGCTTATGATGAGTAAATGATTCGTTTGTCACAAAAGTATCAACTATTCTTTTAACACACTTGTATTCAAACACTTTCCATATTTCATTCCTAGATGTTTTTGAAAGACGTCTGCTGCAGAATCGCTGATGTTGGAATGGCCTAACGTAGTTTGGTATTACTCCGTAGGATACTGTCATGATTAAAAAAAAGTTTAACTAAATAGGATACACAGTTACAGTTAACTGTGTATGGTATAAGTCCGTAGTTGTATAATTATGTCTGTGTAAAATGGCCATGTTCCTCGAAACAAATGTAACAGCATGTTCTACCAATATAGATTTAACTCTTTCTGGTATCAGTCGGTAGCTTAACGTGTCTGTATTTATGATTAATTGCCCGGCTTTAATGGATTGATGTTAAAACTGAGCAGGGTATATATCACATGAATGTGCTGCTTACGAGGTGCTGTTAAGAGAGAACAATAAGTAAAATTTCGAAGAGTAGCGAAACTTCGGTTTGTGTTTTTAGGCTTTGCCTTTATTTTGGCTTTAGGGGGGCAGCCATTACAACCATTTTTTAAGTATTTGGTATGCATCCACTGGGATAAGAACCCCCGACCTCCCGCACCGAGGCGGACGCTCTAGAACATGTACATTATATACAGTGGCTATGTTTTATCCAGAATTCGTGTTGATACATTTGGCAACTGAATATATACCGCCATGCTGGTGAAGTGGTAGAGCGTATGTGCCTCGGTTGCTGTAGGGCACGGTTTCAACCCCTGCCTGGTCATATACCTAAACAATGGTAGTAATGGTTGTGAGTTTAGCAATACGACTGACTCTAAGACGTCAGACGTCAGGATAAATTGGACTAGTAGTACTGGTTACCTACCCAAGAAATGTTGTGATATAAATGTGCACATTGTTGAACGAGGCGAAAACCACCATACAAACAGAAAACAAATCAAACGAACGATTGCATAAATGAACAGATAATTACATGTATTTATAAGCGGTATCAACAAAGATGATACATAATTACATAAATGAACAGATAGTTACATGTATTTATAAGCGGTATCAACACAGAATGACACACACTTACATAAATGATCAGATAATTACATGTATTTATAAGCGGTATCAACACAGAATGACACACACTTACATAAATGAACAGATAATTACATGTATTTATAAGCGGTATCAACACAGAATGACACACACTTACATAAATGAACAGATAATTACATGTATTTATAAGCGGTATCAACAAAAATGATACATAATTAAATAAATGAACAGATAATTACATGTATTTATAAGCGGTATCAACACAGAATGACACACACTTACATAAATGAACAGATAATTATATTTATTTATAAGCGGTATCAACAAAAATGATACATAATTATATAAATGAACAGATAATTACATGTATTTATAAGCGGTATCAACACAGAATGACACACACTTACATAAAGATACATTCGATGATGGATACATTATCAAAAGCATTATCTAAGTCAGAAGAAATCAAAGACTATTTATAGGACGATTTTCTAAATGAGTGTATCGAAATGTATTTCGTTATCCTTTACCCATGTTAAGATAAAGTTGACAGTTCATGCCTTTATTGGCCCCCAAATGTTAATTTTTAAGTCTTGATACATGTAATGCAAGCAAAACTTATCTTATCTATAGAATGTTGATGCTCTAATAGCAGCTCGTATATATAGCGTGTATGTTAACCGCTTATTAACATGAGAGAAGATTGCTTCATAATCAGATCAACAACGTGGTGCGATATGATCACGGGAGTTCCCAGTCCCCCAGTAATGTCTTGTTATATCTCAATATATCAAAAACGACATATTGTTCGAGATCTATAACTATATTAGGGAATATTTAGATTTTTGCAGAATGCAGACTAATGCGAAAATGGGACTGCGTTCAATAGACAAAACGTTTAATATTAAAGGATTGGTACTGTTATTGGAACCCGTCCCGTGTTCACGACTGAAACCGTTTTTGTTTGCCAATCGTGTTTCTATCATAGTGCCTATTGAACACAGTGTTTGTATGAGTGTAATCACGTAGAAGCATTAATTGTTTGGTGATTTTACGCTGCTTTTAAAAATTGTTTTGTTATATCACGGCGTTTCCTGGGTCAGTTACTAGTACTAATTGGACCCTTTAGCCTAACACCAGCCAGCCAGTCGTAATGCTAACCATGCAACCATGAGAGCCAAGATGGGCAGCCATAGTATTTCCCGTAAAAGCAAGTCTTACATATTCTATTTTTGATCGGTATTTTAAGCCGTTTTTCAACAGCAGGTCAGTTACATCATATCGTTTAGTTTATAATGTACCATTTCTACCTGTACAGAATAGAAAACATTGTGGCGAAAAAGAAAAAAATGTGTTCCCCTTGATGGACTGATATAAATGAACTGTTGAGGACCATCTGCATGTATTTGCGTCTGAACATGTGGAGGTATATAATAAATTGGAGTTATCACACGTTTAAGAGTAATCGGAAGTCAACAGCACTATTGCTGTTGAAAGCGGCATTAATTTCGATTCATCAAATAGTACAGAAAAAAAATGAGGCAAAGTCCCCTACGACTGTCAATTTGTGTATTGGTCAATTTCTAATTTAATGTAAATAGTCGAGGTCCATTGGGCAACAACTATGCTTGAAATAATTCAGTTGCGGGCCGACGGTCATGGTTGAGTGCTGTTTGGCAAGGGACATTTCTTAGCCTAGATCTGGTTTATTTACCCAGGAATGATGAATTAGTGAACTGTCGCCGTGATATAACTAAAATAATGTTGGAAAAACGGTGTAAAACCCCAATTAAACAAAACAGAATAGTTCAACAGGAACCATGTTCGATGTTGATATAAGCTCCGCCACAGACAATTTAATCGTAATGCTACCCGGATCTATACTGCTCGTTAATAAGCAGCTATGGCACCATCTTTTATCATAACAGACAGATTAATCATTCAAAGCAACATATCTTAATCACCATACCAATGGATAAGCGCAAAACAGGTCTTACTATAACTTGTAATAACATGTTGATACAACTGTTTTGCTTACAAATACACGTACTTTGTTGATAGATATATGAACCGTCCCACAAGTAAACCAGCATTATTGTCCCTGCGTACAGTATCGACCCGGATCAGCCTTGGTATGCCGCGCAGACGCTTTTGTCCATAATGTTGGTTTTCTCGTGGAACGGCTCATATATATATGCATCTTTTACGATGCCACCGGGAGATAATTTGAACTTCCGTTATTCTGGGTTTAGTAGAGCGTTCATTGACAATGATAATCAGGACTGGACGCCTGATGTCTACGTTCGGACGTTGACTGATTCGTTACTGTCGAACAGCAAAGATGGAAACGTATATAAATATATATATACATATACGGACAGAATAAAGTCTCGAGATTAGTCTTCTAACTCAAACTTATGATTTATATTAAAATATTATACATGAAACAAAATAATAATAAAACATAAAGTTATCATAAGTTTTTGAAACTGAAGACCAATCTTCAGACTTTATTCTGTCCGTATAGATATCCATGTCTGAGACTTTTCACTTTTTAACGATCTTATATATTAGCCGTTCCACGAGAAAACCACCATTATAGACTATGCGTAAAATATCGACTTAGATCAGCATGCCGCGAAGCCGAACCCGATCAGACACTTTTCGCCTCCTGCGGATTTTTCTGTTTCAGGAATCATTACTCTATACATCTATCTCCCTGGGACGGAATGTGTCGGCCCGGATTAGCCTGCGCGAACTGCGCGAACTGCGCAGGATGATCTGGGTCGATACATTACGCAGTGACCATTATGTTGGTTTTCTCATGGAACTGTTCATATATTATTGATTGTAGAACATTGATGAATATTAGTCTGAATCGTTCAGTACCCTTGTAACTAAGTCTATTACAATGGACACGATTCATCTGTAAGAATATGTTAACCCTTTCATACATACAACGAATCAGCTGCAGGAGATTTTGATAAAGTATAGGCAATCTTAGGATAGATCTCTTTACGTGAAGTTAAGATCTTTCTGGAAAAAGGTTTAGAAACAATACTGATGATATCAGTGGTAGTAGTAAAGCGTTGGTAATGGCTACGAATTGAAAAATGGGAGATGTTCTAGAAAGCCTCTGAGACTATTAGAGTTATTGTTGGAAGTCAAATAACCGATTCAATTGAAGGCATTAGAGGGAAGTTCACGATTCATCAACAACAATACGATATGAATGATCAATTAAGCCTACTGTGTGTTTAATCTAAAAGCGACCTTGTGAATACATAGCGCATTTTGTCATTTATATAACTCTTTCACTGCCAAATTTCATGAAGTCGACTCTTCCATGTTGAAAATTGAACCTCTCCATTTTTCGTCCAACATGCAATTTGGTAAAATGCAATCTCTAAGTGGTTAACAATGAAGATTTAAGGAGAGCAGTCTCGCCTGAATCTGAATTGTTTGCAAAAGCCTTTAATTGTCTTTGGCAGAGAAAGAGTTAAGAAGAGAGCGACACATATGAGGAGTGAGGGACATTCATAACACACAATGGTGATGGAATCTGCGACCCGTTCTTTTAATTTTGCAACGCGAAGTGCAATCACTCGCTTGCAAGGACATGTTGTAACATACAGCCAAACCTTTACTAAAGACCACATTGGAACAGCGATGCGGTGTCTTTAGCAACCACACGTTTTGTTTCCCAATTCCTCATTTTATGCATAAACGAACCTGTAATTAAAGACCACATCGGAACAGCGATTCGGTGTCTTTAGCAACCACACGTTTTGTTTCCCAATTCCTCATTTTATGCATAAACGAACCTGTAATTAAAGACCACATCGGAACAGCGATTCGGTGTCTTTAGCAACCACACTTTTTGTTTCCCAATTCCTCATTTTATGCATAAACGAACCTGTAATTAAAGATCACATCGGAACAGCGATTCGGTGTCTTTAGCAACCACACTTTTTGTTTCCCAATTCCTCATTTTATGCATAAACGAACCTGTAATTAAAGACCACATGTGATCAAAGACCATACTGTTCTGTTCTCGTGGGTGGTCTTTATACATAGGTTCCTCTGTATTTTACATGATATATGGTATAGGTATATATGTATATAGCTGTATGTGCTGTGAGCGCCATTAAATAACGATCTCTTAAACAAGTCGCTTAACATAAAAGATTGAAATTGTTGAGAAACATGTAAATAGACACCCATTGTATCTAGTAACAGACGTTGGAGAAATTTGCGATCTGTCTTTACAACAACAAGAAGAGAAAACACACACAGAAAGGTGTTCTTAAAACATTTGTAATTGATTATTTGTTGAAATTTACAATGACATCAAGCCGATGAAAGGAAAGACGAGATATAATGACAATGTTGACAACACACGTAAAGTGACACCCGCGGGTCATCTTGTAATAAATGTTAACGAAATATGCCACCCTTCCTAATTGGCCGCATGGAGAATAAATTGTGATCAATTATGTGGGGAAGTAAACAGCCGGTCAACTTTGAAGACATCTGCGACTCTTCTTTATGAGGTCGCGTAGAGCAATGACACGAAAACGAAAATGTTTTTCTTATAACTATATATGCGTTGAAAGCAACATTAAACAACATCGATACCAATAAAAGCAAAAGCCATGACACATTGGCAATGTTGACAAAACACGCAAAGCGAGACATCTTGTAATTAACGTTCTTGAAATATGTCACCTGTCCTAATGGCCGCACGGAAGCGAGTGACCAATCCCGGGGGAAGTAAACAGCCGGTCAACTTTGAGGACATCTTCGAATTGTCTTTATGACGCAGCGAACAGCAAACACACGAGTATTAAGAAAGCTGTCTTGTAACTGTATTTGCGTAGAACGAAACATTAAACAACATCATTCCCGACAACACACAATACAAGACATATTGACAATTATAACCACACACGAAAAGCAACAGTCGCGGGACATCTTGTAATTAATGTTGACAAAATATGCAACCCGTCCTAATCGCCGCACGGACAATAATTGTGATCGATCCAGTTAGGATGTAAACAGCCTGTCAACTTTGAAGACATCTTTGACTTTACACAACAAACATAAGAAAAAGAAAAAAGTCGTCTTGTAACTGTATATGCGTTGAAAGCGACGTTAAAAAACATTGAAACTGATAAAATAAAAGACAACACATCATGGAAAGCAACACTCGCATGGCATCTTGAACTAACGTTGATTACAAAAGCCACCCGTCCTAATGGCCGCACGGGGAATTGAATCCTGTGACCAATCCCGGGGATAAGTAAACAGCCGGTCAACTTTGATGACATTTGCGACTTATCTTCATGACGTCGCGTAGAGCAATCACACAACAACGAAAGGTTTGTCTTGTAACTATGTATAAGTTGAAAGCGACACTTAACAACCGCGATACCGATGAAAACAAAGGACGACAAGACATATTGACAATGTTGACAAGTTGACAACACACGGAAAGCGACACCGCGGGACATCTTGTAATTAATATTGACGAATGTATGCCGCCTCTCCTAATGGCCGCATGGAGAATAAATTGTAATCAATCCAGTGGATAAGTGAACAACCGGTCAGCTTTGACGACATCTGCGACTCGTCTTCACTTAATGAGTTGAAAGCGACATTAAACGACATCGATACCGATAAAACAAAAGACAAGACATATTGACAATGTGGAAAACACACGGAAAGCGACACTCGTGGGACATCTAGTAATTAACGTTGAGGACATCTGCGACCTGTCCGTATTGCCTCACGGAGAATAAATTGCTTGACCATCCCGTGGGGGGGTAAACTACCGGTCATATGAATGTCCATGGTACGGTATATCTAATTAACCCTTGTCCCGGTACCTCAGGCGGAAACGACGCCAGCAGTGTGTGTTTTAGTGTTTTATGCCAATTTCAACAATTGTTCAGTCTTATCACGGCAGCGTTTCCTTGGTAGGTTACCTTTAGTACTCGTCCATTTACCCTGACACCAGCGAGTCAGTCGTCATGCTACCACCACAGACGGGAAAGGCATTTCTATGTTTCAAAGTATTTCGTTTGACCGACCTTCCACTACACCACCGTGGTACATGTAGTACGCTGCGGACTGTTAATCCAGGGGTTGTGATTTCGAATCTCTTCTCGGTCAACATTCTCTCCGACATTTAAAACAAGTTAATTCGACAGGCGTCATTTGTATTCCACCGAAGGGCTAACTGTCTAACCGGAATAGGGCTCAGTTATTTTGTAAAAAAATGGCTACGTTGAGTACTGGTATGCAAATAAATTAATTCATTTCGGAACTACGTTAAGATAAAAGTACATGT
>JASEVX010000016.1:4790433-4927714 GCA_031761405.1 Serripes groenlandicus
AAGATTTTTCTAGATTTGAACGGTTGCACACTGCCATCTACCCAAGTGTTAAGCCAAATATTGCCAAAACAATTGCTAAAATATGGGTAAACATTCCGGATGCTGACAATCTGTATTGTAAACTGTGCTATGCGTTTATCAGCGATAGTATAAAACACGTTCTTTGTGAGTGTCCATGTTTGACGTCGCAGAAAACGTCGTTCATACTAAGCATACAACATGAGGTTAATGCTGGTATTGCGGAAGAACTTAGCTCGGACTCATCTGAAAGTGTTGAAGATTCTAGGCTCAAAACTGGAAACCGATATTTCACATGAAACAGAAAGACTAATGCTCGAGCGCTCATTGGTGTATGCCTATAGCTGCCTTAGGAAGCTAGTGTGATCTCTGCGAGTCGGAAATCACACATAGTTCCAAAATGCACTTAACTGCGTTCTGTGCTCGAACCTTAAAGATGAAACACGGTCATAAAGCACATATCCATGAAGGAAAGCAGTAAATCTCACTATACAACAGTGTATATATTCATATCATTATTTGTACATGAACTGCATAACGATGCTCTATATCCATACTATTTGTTAATTTAACTTAAACTTGTTTATATTTGTTATTTATCAATCTCCACTAGGAGGAATTAAAATGAATAAATAAAAATAAATAAATAAATAAATAAATGTACTACTGGTGGTAACATATGTACTACTGGTAATAATACAGGTACTACTAGTAGTAATACAGATACTACTGGTAATAGTATAGGTACTATTGGTAATAATACAGATAGTACTTGTAATACTACATATACTACTGGTAGTACTACAGGTACTACTGGTAGTAATACAGGTACTACTGGTAATAGTACAGGTACAACTGGTAATAATACAGGTACTACTAGTAGTAATACAGGTACTTCTGGTAGTAGTAAAGGTCCTACTGGTAATAATACATATAGTCCTTGTAATAATACAGCTAGTTCTTGTAATACTACATATACTACTGGTAATAATACAGGTACTACTGGTAATAATACAGATAGTACTTGTTATAATACAGGTAATACTTGTAATACTACATATACTACTGGTAATCATACAGGTACTACTGTTAGTAATACAGGTACTACTGGTAATAGTACAGGTACTACTGGTAGTAATACATGTACTACTGGTAATAGTACAGGTACTACTGGTAATAATACTAGTCCTACTGGTAATAATACAGATACTACTGGTAATAATACAGTTACTACTGGTAATACTACATGTACTACTGGTATGCAACAGGTACTACTTGTAATACTACAGGTACTTCTTGTAATACTACAGGTACTACTGGTAATAAAACAGGTATACCGGTAATAATACAGATAGTACTTGTTATAATACAGGTAATACTTGTAATACTACATATACTACTGGTAATCATACAGGTACTACTGTTAGTAATACAGGTACTACTGGTAATAGTACAGGTACTACTGGTAATAATACTGGTACTACTGGTAATAGTACAGGTACTACTGGTAATAACACAGGTACTACTAGGGTACTACATGTACTACTGGTAGTACTACATGTACTACTGGTAGTACTACATGTACTACTGGTAGTACTACATGTACTACTGGTAGTAATACATGTACTACTGGTAATAATACAGGTACTACTTGTAAAACTACAGGTACTACTGGTAATAAAACAGGTATACCGGTAATAATACAGATACTACTGGTGATAAAACAGGTACTACTGGTAGTAAAACAGGTACTACTGGTAATAATACAGGTACTACCTGTAGTAAAAAAGGTAATACTGGTAATACTATGTGTACTGCTGTATTACTGGTAATAATACAGGTACAACTGGTAGTAAAATAGGGACTACTGGTATTAAAACAGGTACTTCTGGTAGTAATACAGATACTACTGGTAATAATACAGGTACTACTGGTAATAATACAGGCACTACTGGTAATAATACATGTACTACTGGTTTTAATACATTTACTACTGGTAATAATACAGATACTACTGGTAATAATACAGGTACTATTGATAATAATACAGGTACTACTGGCAATAATACAGGTACTACTGGTAATAATAAAGGTACTACTGGTAAAAATACAGTAACTACTGGTAATAATACAAATACTACTGGTAATAATACAGGTACTATTGGTAATAATACAGGTACTACTGGTAATAATACAGGTAATACTGGTAGTAAAACAGGTACTACTGGTTATAATACAGGTACTACTGGTAATGATACAGGTACTACTGGTACTACTATAGGTACTACTGGTAATAATACATATACCACTGGTAATAATACAGGTACTACTTTTAATATTACAGGTAATACTGGTAATAGTACAGGTACTACTGGTAATAACATAGATACTGCTGGTAATAACATAGATACTACTGGTAATAAAACAGGTAATACTGGAAATATTAAAGGTACTACTGGTAATAACATAGATACTGCTGGTAAAAATACAGAAAATAGTTACTACTGGTAATAATACAGGTACTACTGGTAATAATACAGGTACTACTGGTAATAGTACAGGTACTACTGGTAATAACATAGTTGCTACTGGTAAAAATACAGAAAACAGTTACTACTGGTAATAACATAGTTGCTACTGGTAAAAATATACAGAAACACAGATACTACTGGTAATGATACAAGATTCAAGACTCAATTATTTGTTCACATAAGACAAAATGTTCATCTTGTACATACATGTACAACCTCTCAAATCTTAAACACACTTGAATCTTGAATCTACATGTACACTATAAAACGCAAAATACAAAAGCACAAATAATATGTATATCAATATGTCAGATAGTGTTGAGAAGATGGTTTATCAAATGATGTAAAAATACATACACATATAAGTATTAACGGTTTAAATCAGTATAAACTAAGCTTAGGGTTAAATATGCTGAACTCCAGATTATAGATAGTATAGTCAAAGTTTTAAAACTGTTCAAAAGTTGTCTTGAAATATTACAATCATAATAAAGTAATAAGTTCAATTTCCAGTACAATAAACATCTAAATATGGATTTTTTTATGCTTGATCTTTACTGAGTAGACATACCAAGTAAGCCACATTGTATACATTTTCATGACTTTCAATCGACTGTTTTTCAACATTTACTGCCAAAATAGTTTTGAACTATTTAATACTTACTTTTGTTTCACCATTACCAATATTTGCAGAAGTTTCAACATTTCAAAATTTTGATCTCAATGTGGAGTCCAGGACCTTTAATATTAAAAGATGTCGTATTCTTATTAGTTGTGAATGGAGATTGTGAAAATTAAAAATGCATTGTATATTTATTTATAAGACCGTGCTACATGTATAACTGGTACCCTGTTATAGGCGACGTAAAACAACATTCAAGGCTACATGTATAACTGGTACCCTGTTATAAACGACGTAAAAAACCATTCAAGCAAACAATAAACTCAACGCAAATACAACAAGAAAATGTCGAGAGCGAAGCTTCATGACGACACCAGTTTAAATAATAAAGCGGGTTAACTCTTTCGCTGCAAAAGGCCATTTAAGATGAGAGGAAGTGAACTAGTCTTTCCCTCACCATATTTCTCTTATTACTCAATCAAATTCTGTATTGTGGGTACTCAACACGTAGGGTTTACTTGTCAAATAAGGATTTTAGAACATGAAAAATGCCCCTTAGCGAGAAGTCTGCATTTGCAATCAATGCAGATTCAGTTGCCAACGAGACATATATTTTTACCAAATGTCCAGTTTGACGAATAATGGATAGGTCCAATTTATTTTCAACATGGAAGGGTCAAATTTTGTGAAATTCAGCAGCGAATGCGTTAACTGTTAATTTGCTCCGCTTCCACAGTTATAATATCCTCCTGTTGCTCATAAAAGTTACAATAAAAATGTATTTCTTGGCGTTAAAACTGAGACCTGTTCTACATTTGAGCCTGAAATGTATCCGTGAGGACATATCAACTTTCACAAAGCAACACGAGTCGTGTCAAGTCAGTTGAGATAGGGGGAGGGGGGGGGGGGGGGGGGGGGTTGAGCATGGGACAGGGGACCATGGCTCTAGATCGGATACATATTACACATTCTAAAAAATCTTAAATAGACGTTTCAAACTTATGTTGTGGGTACTCGAAAGACGGTGATCGAACTCGCGACCTCTCACACCCGAGGAAGTGACATTAAAGCCCCCAAATTGACAGCCGCTGCTCATGCGTTTTGTACAAACACTGTCTAATTTAATGTCTGGATGTGAAATATGCCACACAGGGGACAGCTCATATTACACTGTGAGACAATTATTTTATTCACGTTCGCTTGTTTTTCTGCGAGAAGCTGGCGTGTGTTTGTGTTGTTTGTTGGCATGCTGTTTGACGCCAGCATCAAATCAAATCAAAGCGCCAATGGCACTGTAGTGGCGATCGTATGGAAAATCCTGCAAAGTAACAAGCAGTATATCGGTGTAGGGCTTGCGATGACTCTGGTGCGGGTAAATTTGAGAATGTATGAACCCTGCATCTTTTGACAGAAGAATAATGTTAGTTTGCCAGAATGTTGTCTTGGTGATTTTTTAGTTACGTTCTGAAATTGGTCGTGATGTGTTCAAAATTAGGCCATTCCAAATTTATGAAAAATATAGTTGGTACTCGATAGACTACCGTTTTAGCTCATTAGAATGGCTATTTGTAATCTAAATTGTTCGGGTAATCACATGTTCATCCCCAGGTCGCTGGGCCATATTAAGATAAATATTTTGTACACTTTAGAAATGACTAATTATCAAGGAAGGAGAGAAAACAGTATCCATTAGTTTGGTGTTTGTTTCAATGATGTCCGATATTAAACAGGTCTGTTCAATTTAGTCCCTTCACATTGCATGATTGAGGGTATATTTATATGTATCTGAGGTTGTTAAACCGCTTGGAAAAATGTGAGTGCAAAAACAAACACAAACATGCTCAAAAAGCACAATTTCACTTTTTGTCAAACTGTTCAATTCATAAAAATATAGGCATATATTATAATGCTCGATCTCCAAACTAAATTAAGCTACACTTTCAGCATTGATTGCTAATTGACTCTAAAACGTGACTACGTGTATACATAACGTGTGTGCACACTGACATCGTGTGTCCTTTAAACCTTTGTAAACCTGCCTTATCATCTAGACGCTTTCATATATTTAAACAACTACAAAATAAAGCGTTTATAATGTTGAGATAACCAGTGTATCGCGCTATTTATAGAACCTTTTGGAATTTCCAGATTTGAGTATCATCAGAGTTATTCGCCTTATTTGCAAGGCATATAGAACGCGCAATGATATTTAGTATCTGTTCAATCATGACGAAGATAATATTTACATATTTTAACTCTATGTAGATAATGTCTCGATAAAACTGAAATATTAGTAACAATCCGGTACCAAAGTAGCACTGACATAATTATTATTTATCACGTCTCTGCATCCTTGATGGAACTATAACGGATGTGAGTAAATTAGTTTGCAGTAAGGAAAACAAATATCAACCGATTGTTCAAAACCGACTATGTGAATATTTTTCGTTGCTGTTGTTTCTGTTAGCATTGTGGCGATTGTCAAACCAATCGCCACAAAAGTCAGGTATGTCACAGCGTTTCTTTGGTGAATGTTCAGAACGTCTGAGTCATTTATTATAACCCAAGCGAGTATAACCTAACACTCGAGAGCGCCATTTCTAATTTGTCTTTGTAAATAAACAGTGGACTTGCGAAAGCTCGAACGTGTGATAACTGAAATACATCGTTTAACTCGAACCGATTAATTAAATGGAAGTTTCTTTTGGAAACCGTATAACAGAAGTTCCGCATGCTCAGGCGAGCATGCAGAACTGCTGCTATGCTGCTGTTTTATATGAGTTTGTCACTCACCTGTTGTTCATATTAAATATTTAAGTGTAAATAAATTACGAACCGGAAAATACGTGAAAAAAACCAGAAGAATATTCAGAACTGCGACTTCGTCGATTGAAGCACGCCAATATTCAAAGTAATGAATAGGTCCCGTTGGTCTTTTAGTACAGCCTCTGTGTTGTTGTGGTAGAGCGTCCGCCTCGGGTGCAGGAGGTCGCGGGTTCGTTCCCTAGTCGGGTCATACGCAAGACTTAAACACTAGAAGTACTGGCTGCCCGCCTTGGCGCTCAGGGTTGCGGGTTTAACATTACGAATGATGTCTAGTGTCGAGATTAACGGACAAGTAGTACTGGTAACTTACGCACGAAACGCTGTGATATAACTGAACAATTAATGAAAGCTGCATATAGGTGACGGTGTCAACCGGATATAGAAACAGATGCATTTTCATTGCTTCCAATTATAAACTTACAATTTCAACGCATAATCTTTCCACGAATTGAACGTTCACTGCATATATGTGACGGTGTCAACCGGATATACAAAAAGATGCTCTTTCATTGCGACCCATTATAAACTTACAATTTCAACGCGTAATCTTTCCCCGAATTGAATTTTCACTGCATAAATGTGACGATGTCAACCGGATATAAGAAAATATGCTTTTTCATTGCGTCTCATTATAAACTTACAATTTCAACGCGTAATCTTTCCCCGAATTGAACGTTCAAGCCGATATAAGTCTCATAATATTGTATCAGGGGAGTTGATGAACTATCTCGTATTTTGTAAAATATTAATGGAATGTACCACTCAACACAAAAGGGAAACATTCAGAGACCCTGAATCCAATTTGTTTTCTGATACTTTAACGCCGTTTTCAACCGGAAAACATTACAATTGAGTATATCGTAATATACGCATGCCATAAACATCATATGATTGATTTTCCTCTACAATCGATCATGTATAAAGCAGTTAAGATAAGTTATTATCTCTGCTTTTAGACATAAATATATAAAAATAAAGAATGTTTGTTTCAGTTAATCTCATGGAGTAAGATGCATGCCAAATACGTCGCATAATTGCATGAGCGGATAGTACTATATACTTACCATACACATCCTGTGATTTGTTTTGCTGGTTAACCGATCATGATTTGTTTCTGTATATGTTCGGATTTTCTTTCATCATTAAGACATAACTATACAAGTAAATAATATTTGTTTCAGTAAATCTCATCGAATAAGATGCATGTCGATTTTACCTCTTTCAGCGGCATTGGCAATATTGAGATTGTTGAAAACACTACAGATTCAGGTGAGTCAGTTCGTAACGAGCTGTCTCACCTGAACTCAGCATTGTTTTCACTTCTGGTATCAACCGATTTCAAAACTCTTATAAAATGGAAAATGGAGACATCCTATTTTAAACATGGAAGAGACTACTTTTAACAATTTGGCGCATGAGCGGATCAAACTTTAAACTTGCCATCAACATCATGTTATAGGTTTCCATGGAGCATCGGTCATTTATCAAGCACTTTCACGATAGATTAATTCAAAAATCTTCTCTGTGGTGTAGTGGCGGAACGTCTGCCTTGTGAGGTCGTAAGTTCGATCCTCTGCTAGCACATACGAACTCTTTGAAATTGTAGTTATGGCTCTCTCTCATTTGCACTCAGGCTTGCGGGGTTAGCATAACGATTGACTCTCTGGTGTTAGGTATATGGACGTGAAGGACGCAGGATTGCGGGGTTATCATAACGATTGACTCGCTGGTGTCAGGTATATGGACGTGAAGGAATTAGGCTTGCGGGGTTAGCATAACGATTGACTCGCTAGTGTTAGGTATATTGACGTGAAGGACGCAGGATTGCGGGGTTATCATAACGATTCGCTCGCTGGTGTCAAGTATATGGACGTGAAGGACTCAGGATTGCGGGGTTAGCATTACGATTGACTCGCTAGTGTTAGGTATATTGACGTGAAGGACTCAGGATTGCGGGGTTATCATATCGATTGAATCGCTGGTGTTAGGTATATGAACGTGAATGACTGAATATTGCGGGAATATCATAACGATTGACTCGCTAGTGATAGGTATATGGACGTGAAGGAATTAGGATTGCAGGGTTATCATAACGATTGACTCGCTAGTGTTAGGTATATGGACGTGAAGGACTCAGGATTGCGGGGTTATCATAACGATTGACTAGCTGGTGTCAGGTATATGGACGTGAAGGACTCAGGATTGCGGGGTTAGCATACGATTGACTCGCTGGTGTCAGGTATATGGACGTGAAGGACTCAGGCTTGCGGGGATAGCATACGATTGACTAGCTGGTGTCAGGTATATTGACGTGAAGGACTCAGGATTGAGGGGTTAGTATACGATTGACTAGCTAGTGTCAGGTATATGGACGTGAAGGACTCAGGATTGAGGGGTTAGTATACGATTGACTAGCTAGTGTCAGGTATATGGACGTGAAGGACTCAGGATTGAGGGGTTAGTATACGATTGACTAGCTAGTGTCAGGTATATGGACGTGAAGGACTCAGGATTGAGGGGTTAGCATACGATTGACTAGCTAGTGTCAGGTATATGGACGTGAAGGACTCAGGATTGAGGGGTTAGCATACGATTGACTAGCTAGTGTCAGGTATATGGACGTGAAGGACTCAGGATTGAGGGGTTAGCATACGATTGACTCACTAGTGTCAGGTATATGGACGTGAAGGACTCAGGATTGCGGGGTTATCATAACGATTGACTCGCTAGTGTTAGGTATATTGACGTGAAGGACTCAGGATTGCGGGGTTATCATATCGATTGAATCGCTGGTGTTAGGTATATGAACGTGAATGACTGAATATTGCGGGAATATCATAACGATTGACTAGCTGGTGTCAGGTATATGGACATGAAGGACTCAGGATTGCAGGGTTAGCATAACGATTGACTCGCTAGTGTTAGGTATATGGACGTGAAGGACTCAGGATTGCGGGGTTATCATAACGATTGACTCGCTGGTATCAGGTATATGGACGTGAAGGACTCAGGATTGCGGTGTTATCATAACGATTGACTCGCTGGTGTCAGGTATATGGACGTGAAGGACTCAGGATTGCGGGGTTATCATAACGATTGACTCGCTGGTATCATGTATATGGACGTGAAGGACTCAGGCGTGCGGGATTAGCATAACGATTGACTCGCTGGTGTTAGGTATATGGACGTGAAGGACTCAGGATTGTGGGGTTATCATAACGATTGACTCGCTGGTATCAGGTATATGGACGTGAAGGACTCAGGATTGCGGGGTTATCATAACGATTGACTCGCTGGTATCAGGTATATGGACGTGAAGGACTCAGGCGTGCGGGATTAGCATAACGATTGACTCGCTGGTGTTAGGTAAGCAAGAGTCAGACTCTGGCAGTCATTCGTATTGAGTGTATCATAGCCACAGGTGCAAGAACATTACTATTTCTGAAAGGTGAGGACAAATTAAAGTTGTTAAGATGTATCTTTTAATGTGAAACTGTATGGTCTATTTGAATGGTACCTTATTGCACTGAAGACTAACAGAATACATATCGTGTGATATTTAATTTCTATTGCGGCATTGAGATATGGCTTTCGCTCTCGGTACGGAAACTCTAATCCCTATATCGTAGAGGTGGTTACTTTAAACTAAACGATAGGAACGTGAGTCAAAGGTAGTGTGGTGAACCTGATTCTTCTGATCAGAGTTTACAGGGTTCTTTGATAATGGGTTAGGAAGAGGCGGATTTACGAATTATCAGGATGACACCACTGGCTTAACTAAAATGGAGGAAGCCAGGACCTTAAGAATAACAAGCACAAAATATAAACTAAAGAATAATTATTATTAATAATCCAAATTACATAAACATATAAAACTAAAATTTGCAGAATGTTAGTCAAGTCTAACTATTTGCTTTATAGCAAGACATTTTGCTCGAGTTACATTCTACAAATGACCGTGCAGTCCGAAACAGTACAAGATGATTGTGTTTCGTAGGAGTAAAGGTATGCCAAAGTTGCAAGTATTATAAGGTTCAAAGACAAAATGACAAAGTTAAATATTAGATTAAAAAACACAGCAATAGTTATGATTAAATACATTCCAAAACAGCAGAGTAAAAATCACAAGTCCTAAATTAAAAGATGCCAAATTTCCTAAACCCAAAATACAACAGTAATTATCAGAAATAACTTAAGTAATTAATATCTAAATTCTTCACAGTGCTGTGTGAACGTCTTGTTGATTCCGCTGTAAAAAGGTCCAGAATCATCAACATCATATTATGTTTATTTACCCTCGACTTTCGGCATAAAGCCATTTGGCGAGATCAGTGTCCAGAATTATGATGAGCAGCATCTTATATAGTGAAAAACTAATTGGCTACTTACAAAGTATTGAAAAGATATCTTATTATTTGACAGTGGCCATCATGCAAAAGTGAAATATAGACTTATAAGCCCCGCCCCTTCAGGACAGTACAATTCCAAGTAGGAATTGTCAAAACTAGCCAAGGTCAATATTTCTTATATTGTCCGAATTATTAGATGATTAAATACATATTTGCAATCAGCTTCAAATTATCATTAAAATGAGCTCAAACACTCCTACTTTTCTTACATTGTTAAAGATTTTAGGGGAATGCCTTATATCAAACACTCCTTCTCCATATATAGGGATAATGCATAAATTTACTTCTTTACGGAAACTATAATAATTATTAATACATAAATACAAACAATCTATATATCTTATCAACCATTAGAACATATTAAACATGTAAATGTGACAAACACAAGAAAGGGGCTACTCTGCTAGCCCATAGCAATAAGATATAATATTTACTAGATCTATAATGGTAAGTCTATAATGACCAGCTGTACTGCATTCACCAGAGACTGCATTCAACTGAATGTAAACATATCTTTTTAAAGGATACATAGTTTAAGGTAATCAATGGGGACCAGTGTATTTTACCTAACCTCATCAGGATAGTGGATACACAGATTAACTGACACTATCAGTTATAACAAAAGGGCCATGATGTCCCTAGTTCGCTCACCTGAATTATACAATGTACTGCAATGCCTACCTTTTGACCCAATATAACCCATATTCGGACTTGAGTTACATATCATCAAGGCAAACATTCTGATCAAGTTTCAACATGTTCAATTTAAAATTGCAGTATCCAGAGTGTTAACAAGATTTCCCTTCAATTTGGCATACTGACCTAGTTTTTAACCCGGCATACCCCATATTCTAACTTGGCCTAGATATCATTTAGATAAACATTCGGACCAAATTTCAAGCTGATGTAGCGGTCTCTAGGGTGTTAACAAAATGTTCCTTCATTTTGACTTAGCCAAGTTCCCATCATCAGTAAACTATTTAAGGACACTTTGTGATATATTTGAATGGTACCTAATTGCATTGAAGACTAACATTGAAACGTGTCAGATTGCATTTCCTTTGGTCAGTGACGGTTGACATGACAGCAAGGTTATACATGTATAGCTGTATCTAAGTCATCAGTATTTCACATCCCCAAATCCTTATTTGATCCTAAAACCCTATGTTGTGGGTACACAATATAATCGTGTCAGTGAAACGATTATTTTGAGTACACACATCATAGGGTTTGTTGGTGTCATAAGAGAGATATGGAATGGAAAAGACCAGTTCATACCACCTTATCTAGTCCTCTGAGTGCAGACTCATAACTACTATAACCTGTTGATATACGGGGTGTATATAGAATCTCCTATAACGCCAAGTGATCGGCAAGTGTTTGAAAAAAACGTTCTTTCATTATCGACTACGGCTAACACATATTATACTGTTCTTTGTGATAGGATAATATAAACATTACCTTTGAAAATCAAGTATTTTTTTATTAAAACGAAATTTATTTGTTTAAGTTAAAAGTGAATTAGTCCATTTGTTCGCGTTACAAAACCCGTTTTAAATTCGCTTTATTACGACGTTCTTGTTCGGTATTTGCTTTTATAAAAAGGGATTGTTAAAATAGCGACACATTGTTTTGTATTGTACTACGAGTAGCGTGAGGAAACGTATATCTCGCGAGACCGAAGATTAAGAGAGATATCAATTTTCCTCACGCTCCGAGAAGACAATTTAAAGCCGCCTATTATGCTGTGGACAAAAATAATACAACTTATACAAAAGAATGAAAAAATATTAGCAGCAATTAACTATCATTGTTAAAGTCTTACAGAAATAACACATTTTACGCTGAGACGTAAGGGACGTCACACGACATCATTTTGCGTGTGGTGCATCACAATTAATTGACGTCACGTTACCATATTTGGTAATGGTTTTGACCTGGTGAAAACTAAATTTTACTCTAAAGTGTAGTGAATGCGTGTGATATTGTACATTTATTTAAGCCACAATGTTCATGAATATTATTAATGTAATTACGCATTTGAAGCATTTACTAAATACAGATGCATCTGCAACAGACATCTTTTGTTTACGTACTGAACCATTTTCCTCTTTTGCCAAAATGTTTTCAACTCTGTTCAGGAATAAAACGTCCATCTATGGGTGGTTTTCATGATAAGCACTTCCGCCAAATTGATTCCAATTCTTTTTTAGGAATTAAACGTTATTCTATAAATATTTTTCATATTTTTGCCTAGATGGTTTCATAGTCGTCTGCTGCAAATGAGTGTGTTATATGCGGGAAAGGGTTAAACGAGTCGGACAACTCTTATGAAATCGTATTGACCTAACTCCGACGAAGTGCCACAATACAGCTTGTCACTATGGAAACAAAGGACGCTTTCGTAAGCGATGCATACGTTAAATATTAAACGTGGTTTCTCAAAGCGTTTAAGAGTGGAGTCATAGATGATTGTCCAAATGTCACTACCTGAACAAACATAGACTGTGCCATCTGCATCAATACATATTCCTTCTGGAAATGACACTAAACTGATGCTCTTTGACACCATATTACCCTTAAAGTTTAAACAATAAACTTTTCGGTTCCAGTTATCAGTCAAAAAGATTCTATTGTCATTAACAGCAAAATATGGAATAGTTCTATATACATCGATTCCTGTTTTGATGATTTTTAACAATTGTAAAAATCTTGTTCTCGCAATAATCAATTCGATAGCAAGGCCTGTCCATTCTAATGAGTCTGTGTCTTAATGTCATATTCTGTTTTACATTGAGAACCAATATCTGCTTTATTCTTGGAAATGTTACAGCTACTAAATATTGCTGATTCCCTTTAGTACCTTTAATTGTATTGTTTTCGTTTCCATTTTCTCTTGTTTCTTGTACATTTTCAAATGCAGTAGACGTTTGACTATTTTTAAGTTCCGTTACGTCGAATGGAAAAGAAACGAACTTTATATAGCGGCGTATTTCTGACGAGTTAACATCAAATAGTTTGATACAAAAGTTAGACGAGTCGCATATGACCCAACCGTTATCTCCAATACCAGACAAGCCTGTAACTTTACAATTCCATCGGTCTAAGTCATGTTTTATGTATATCTGATTACACAATGAAACTTGTGTCTTCATTATCTTCTCTCGCCTTCGTTCCTCTTGCATTAGATCATGAAAATGAACTTTTACCAATGTTGTATAAGCAATACCGATACACAGACGTCTATGATGTATCTCACACTTTATGCATAAATATTTCTCGCATTTAAAGCACATATATTTAGCTATGTTGTTGTAAGAAGCATTGCAAGAATCACATATAGCGTAATTTGATTCAGTTTTTCGTGATATTGTTATATCGTGGAATCTGAATCCATCTTTCTTTTTCTGTTTAGGTTCGAGTGAAAACTGTGTTGCAGCATGTGTACGTTGTTCTCCTTCAGTTGTTCGTGGTATTGTTATATCGTCGAATCTAACCGCGTCTAGTTCCTTTTGCTTCATCTGGCATGGTTTGTCCGCAAACTCTTCAATCTCAACTTCATCTTTCTTTTTCTGTTGAGCTTTTCTACCTTGTTCTCCTTTGTGTTTCCCAAATGAAGATTTATTATTTCCCATTGTTATCGTTTATATCTGAAAGCAAACTATCTGCAAAAATCACATAACACACTGTTTGTGTTATCTGTGTGACGCTTACTTCTTAGGGAAAATCGCTTATATTCTGCTGCTTTATAACAATATTATTTGATCTCGTTAATTGTAATTGTTCTGTTTACATTGTGCTGCTTTATAACAGCACGCTAAAAGCTCGTTAATTGTAATTGTTCTGTTTACATTTTGCTGCTTTATAACAACACGCTATGAACTCGTTAATTGTAATTGTTCTGTTTAAATTTTGCTGCTTTATAACAACACGCTATAAACTCATTAATTGTAATTGTTCTGTTTACATTGTGCTGCTTTATTACGTTAATGTTCTGCTGCTTTATAACAACACACTTACAACTCGTTAATTGTAATTGTTCTGTTTACATTGTGTTGCTTTATAACGTTAATGTTCTGATGCTTTATAACAACACGCTATACACTTGTTAATTATAATTGTTCTGTTTAGATTCTGTTTGCACTCTGCTGGTTTATAACAATACGTACATATCCTGATCCTATCCCGAAAAGATATTCACAGACACTTCAACATACACTCTAATATCCACCGTGTAATCGATAATCGATATTTAAACAGATACTATTATATCACAAAGGTATTCAATATAATCTATGAAATGCGCGTTCTATTCCGTTTATCAACTGTTAAGCTTATTTGAAATATATTTTTTAAAAAATTCGCAATCACGACTGAAATGTTATACGCACTTTCTATACGAAACACAAAGATGAGAAAATATATACATCTTGTCAAGTGAAAAGATTATCTCTTTTATAAATACTGAAGAAAATGAATAAATCACTTATGACGAGCGGTGTCCTCTAAGAAACAATAACGTTTAAAGTTGTATTATTAAGAGGCACACTACATACACTAGGATGTTATCAATGCACACTACATACACTAGGATGGTGTCAATGCAAACTTCATACACTAGGATGGTGTCAATGCAAACTACATACACTAGGATGTTATCAATGCACACTACATACACTAGGATGGTGTCAATGCAAACTACATACACTAGGATGTTATCAATGCAAACTACATACACTAGGATGGTGTCAATGCAAACTACATACACTAGGATGTTATCAATGCAAACTACATACACTAGGATGTTATCAATGCAAACTACATACACTAGGATGTTATCAATGCAAACTACATACACTAGGATGTTATCAATGCAAACTACATACACTAGGATGTTATCAATGCACACTACACACACTAGGATGTTATCAATGCAAACTACATACACTAGGATGTTATCAATGCAAACTACATACACTAGGATGTTATCAATGCAAACTACATACACTAGGATGTTATCAATGCAAACTACATACACTAGGATGTTATCAATGCACACTACACACACTAGGATGTTATCAATGCACACTACATACACTAGGATGTTATCAATGCACACTACACACACTAGGATGTTATCAATGCAAACTACATACACTAGGATGTTATCAATGCACACTACACACACTAGGATGTTATCAATGCACACTACATACACTAGGATGTTATCAATGCACACTACATACACTAGGATGTTATCAATGCAAACTACATACACTAGGATGTTATCAATGCACACTACATACACTAGGATGTTATCAATGCACACTACACACACTAGGATGTTATCAATGCACACTACATACACTAGGATGTTATCAATGCACACTACATACACTAGGATGTTATCAATGCACACTACATACACTAGGATGTTATCAATGCAAACTACATACACTAGGATGTTATCAATGCACACTACACACACTAGGATGTTATCAATGCACACTACACACACTAGGATGTTATCAATGCACACTACATACACTAGGATGTTATCAATGCAAACTACATACACTAGGATGTTATCAATGCACACTACATACACTAGGATGTTATCAATGCACACTACACACACTAGGATGTTATCAATGCACACTACATACACTAGGATGTTATCAATGCACACTACATACACTAGGATGTTATCAATGCACACTACATCAATGCACACTACATACACTAGGATGTTATCAATGCACACTACATACACTAGGATGTTATCAATGCAAACTACATACACTAGGATGTTATCAATGCACACTACATACACTAGGATGTTATCAATGCACACTACACACACTAGGATGTTATCAATGCACACTACACACACTAGGATGTTATCAATGCACACTACATACACTAGGATGTTATCAATGCACACTACATACACTAGGATGTTATCAATGCACACTACATACACTAGGATGTTATCAATGCACACTACATACACTAGGATGTTATCAATGCACACTACATACACTAGGATGTTATCAATGCACACTACATACACTAGGATGTTATCAATGCACACTACACACACTAGGATGTTATCAATGCACACTACACACACTAGGATGTTATCAATGCACACTACATACACTAGGATGTTATCAATGCACACTACATACACTAGGATGTTATCAATGCACACTACACACACTAGGATGTTATCAATGCACACTACACACACTAGGATGTTATCAATGTACACTACATACACTAGGATGTTATCAATGCACACTACATACACTAGGATGTTATCAAAGCACACTACACACACTAGGATGTTATCAATGCACACTACATACACTAGGATGTTATCAATGCACACTACATACACTAGGATGTTATCAATGCACACTACATACACTAGGATGTTATCAATGCACACTACATCAATACACACTACATACACTAGGATGTTATCAATGCACACTACATACACTAGGATGTTATCAATGCAAACTACATACACTAGGATGTTATCAATGCACACTACATACACTAGGATGTTATCAATGCACACTACACACACTAGGATGTTATCAATGCACACTACACACACTAGGATGTTATCAATGCACACTACATACACTAGGATGTTATCAATGCACACTACACACACTAGGATGTTATCAATGCACACTACATACACTAGGATGTTATCAATGCACACTACATACACTAGGATGTTATCAATGCACACTACATAAACTAGGATGTTATCAATGCACACTACATACACTAGGATGTTATCAATGCACACTACATACACTAGGATGTTATCAATGCACACTACATACACTAGGATGTTATCAATGCACACTACACACACTAGGATGTTATCAATGCACACTACACACACTAGGATGTTATCAATGCACACTACACACACTAGGATGTTATCAATGCACACTACATACACTAGGATGTTATCAATGCACACTACACACACTAGGATGTTATCAATGCACACTACACACACTAGGATGTTATCAATGCACACTACATACACTAGGATGTTATCAATGCACACTACATACACTAGGATGTAATCAATGCACACTACATACACTAGGATGTTATCAATGCACACTACATACACTAGGATGTTATCAATGCACACTACATACACTAGGATATTATCAATGCACACTACATACACCAGGATGTTATCAATGCACACTACATACACTAGGATGTTATCAATGCACACTACATACACTAGGATGTTATCAATGCACACTACACACACTAGGATGTTATCAATGCACACTACACACACTAGGATGTTATCAATGCACACTACACACACTAGGATGTTATCAATGCACACTACATACACTAGGATGTTATCAATGCACACTACACACACTAGGATGTTATCAATGCACACTACACACACTAGGATGTTATCAATGCACACTACACACACTAGGATGTTATCAATGCACACTACACACACTAGGATGTTATCAATGCACACTACACACACTAGGATGTTATCAATGCACACTACATACACTAGGATGTTATCAATGCACACTACACACACTAGGATGTTATCAATGCACACTACACACACTAGGATGTTATCAATGCACACTACACACACTAGGATGTTATCAATGCACACTACACACACTAGGATGTTATCAATGCACACTACATACACTAGGATGTTATCAATGCACACTACATACACTAGGATGTTATCAATGCACACTACATACACTAGGATGTTATCAATGCACACTACATACACTAGGATGTTATCAATGCACACTACATACACTAGGATGTTATCAATGCACACTACATACACTAGGATGTTATCAATGCACACTACATACACTAGGATGTTATCAATGCACACTACATATACTAGGATGTTATCAATGCACACTACACACACTAGGATGTTATCAATGCACACTACACACACTAGGATGTTATCAATGCACACTACACACACTAGGATGTTATCAATGCACACTACACACACTAGGATGTTATCAATGCACACTACACACACTAGGATGTTATCAATGCACACTACACACACTAGGATGTTATCAATGCACACTACATACACTAGGATGTTATCAATGCACACTACACACACTAGGATGTTATCAATGCACACTACATACACTAGGATGTTATCAATGCACACTACATACACTAGGATGTTATCAATGCACACTACATACACTAGGATGTTATCAATGCACACTACATACACTAGGATGTTATCAATGCACACTACACACACTAGGATGTTATCAATGCACACTACATACACTAGGATGTTATCAATGCACACTACACACACTAGGATGTTATCAATGCACACTACATACACTAGGATGTTATCAATGCACACTACACACACTAGGATGTTATCAATGCACACTACACACACTAGGATGTTATCAATGCACACTACACACACTAGGATGTTATCAATGCACACTACATACACTAGGATGTTATCAATGCACACTACATACACAAGGATGTTATCAATGCACACTACACACACTAGGATGTTATCAATGCACACTACACACACTAGGATGTTATCAATGCACACTACACACACTAGGATGTTATCAATGCACACTACACACACTAGGATGTTATCAATGCACACTACACACACTAGGATGTTATCAATGCACACTACATACACTAGGATGTTATCAATGCACACTACACACACTAGGATGTTATCAATGCACACTACATACACTAGGATGTTATCAATGCACACTACATACACTAGGATGTTATCAATGCAAACTACACACACTAGGATGTTATCAATGCAAACTACATACACTAGGATGGTGTCAACGTACTTGTAGCACAGGAAGATATGAGCCGTCCCGCACGAAAACCAACAGTATGGCCTCTGCGTAATGTATCAACCCGCAGACTGATCCGGGGCGACACATTCCGTTTCAGGGGGATAGAGGTATAGAGTAATGATTCCTGAAACAGACAATCCACAGGAGGCGAAAAGTGTCTATCTGGGGAAGCTTACGCGGCATGCTTAGGATGATCCGGGTCGATAGTTTACGCAGAGTCCACAATGTTGGTTTTTATCGCGGGACGGCTAAAGTGTATTGTCTGCGTGTGACATTGTGCATTTATTTAAGCCAGAACATGTTCATGTATCAAATGTAATTACGCAGTTACTGTTTTGCGTCATCAATTGTTACAAGTAATAAGGACATTAAGTGAGTTACTTCGACTGTTCAAATAAGACCTACTTTAATACTGGTGCTATAAGTATTTCGTATTTAATTTAATGGTTAATATTCAAGTGTATTTAAGAACTCCCGCAGCTCATTTAGGAACGCCGCGAGCGCATATAGGATCCCCGGGAGCTCATTTAAGAGCGCATATAGGAGCACTGAGATCTCATTTAGGAGCTCCGGGAGCTCATTTTAGAGCGCTTTTGAGAGATCCTGGAGCTCATTTAGTAGCCCCGGCAGGTCATCCGGAAGAATATTCCATTCTAGAATAAATGAGCTTGTGGGGGACACGCAAACACAAAAAAAAATGTTTTGGCATTAATGAAAACCCAACGAGGGACATTAGTAACTTACCCAGGATATAACTGAATAATTGTAGAAAGCGGCGTAAAACACCATACAACCTAAAGTACTAATAACGTAGACTGATTTAAAAAAGGTGTCGCTAGTATTATGGTTCGGGAATTTTAAGTGGCTAGTCAAGTTGTTATCCTTACCTTCATTCCGTCTCAGCGTTTAATTTCTTAGTACGCGATAAAAACGGGTTTAAAAAACAAAACTGTGACGACAAACTTTCTGATTTACGGGTTTTATATCTTTCAATACTTTTCGTTTAAAAACACCGCCCTATACGTTTTAGTCAAATCAAGAGGCGTACATCGCCGTCTGTTCATAAAAAGGGTCAACATATATGTTGGAAAACTGTATATGAGATTATCCCTTTCCCGCACACATGGAAACATCTATAAATATTGAAATCATTGCTCCAATACGCACTTTCTGCGTTTGTCCCGATGTATTTCAATGCAGTCTGCAGCATATGCGTCAAAATGCTTCTCTGTAAATCAGTTACTTGATAGTAACGAAAGATTTTGAAATATTGTGAGAAATCGAGCAATAGTTAAAAGAAATGTAACTTCTACTTCATATGCAATTTCGCTTTTTTCTACAATGTTTTCAACACTAGTTGTTTTCAACTGCCGTATAGTTGGTCTATGCGATTTGGGTATGACGCCACTTCATTTCTGGATGATGCTTAGTAAATTTTCGTTACCTTATAAAAGTTATAATGTATGGATGGTTCCAGTGAAGCTTTGATGATATAGCTTACTTAGTAATTTTCCATGTTAAATAAGGCATGTGTGTTTCCGGTGCTGACGTCAGCATATGATCTCGTGATGTTGACTCAGGGTCGCGTGATGTTGATAACTCAGGGTCGTGTGATGCTGATCACGTCAACAACCACTAAAAATCCCACTTACGCCATTTCCAGAAATGCCCCTATGAGGTATTAGTTTATACCTCTATTCCCCTGAGACGGAACGTGTCGGCCCGGATAAGCATTCGCGGACTGCGCTGGCTGATTTGGGTCCATGCATTACGCAGAATCCACAATGTTGGTTTTCTCGTGGGTCGGCTCATATTGTATTGTCTGCTGCAGATGTACTGATGAAGCCATAAACGGCGTATGTTGTCAAAACGCAAAGACTAAAGCATCGGTAAGTTGTACCATTAGTAGTTCTAAGCACATAATACATTTAGTCATGTATATATATTATACATGACAGTTTATACCGTCAGCCAACCCTCGATTTTATTCTTTATCTGTTTTCAAAACTGGTTTAAAGTAATGGCGCCATAAACGGCGGTGTTGTAAAGATAAATAATCCGATTCATAACATTTCCATGGTAACAAAATAGAAAAATGTAAGCAATGTTATGATTGTTCTCGATCCGTATTTTCTTCAAGAAATATATAATATGAAAACCATAAACAACGATAGCTTGTTTCTTTTTAGTATCCCACATACCTCATTTATTTATCTACATATCTTGTGTAATTGATGTGTCTGCATTAAGAACTGCTGTCAGAATTGTTTATCTCGTACGTTACTGCGAAAACTTATAGAAATATCGCCGGATGTGAAAAAACATAATTTTCTAGCGAGAAGTAATTGCCATGCGATACGCCTTGAAATGACGTCATGTATATATTACATCACCATCTACATCACACTACCCTTTCGCGTCAATAAGAAACCATTGCAAAAAGTATTTATAAATATAACAACATTGTGGAATCTGCGTAAAGTATCGACCCGGATCAGCATAAGTATGCCGCGCAGTCTTACCCGGATAGACACTTTTCGCCTCATGTGGATTTTCTGTTTCAGGACTCTATACTTCTATTCCCCTGAGACGGAATGTGTCGGACCGGATCAGTCTGCGCAGGCTGATCTGGGTCGATACATTACGCACAGGTCATAATGTCGGTTTTCTCGCGGGACGGGTCATATATTTAATTGAGATTTGTGCAAACAACACAACAAGGTGAGTCAGCTGGTAACGAACTGTCTCAACTTAGATCAGCATTGTTATCAGCATTGTTTACAACTTAGATATCAAAATATTCCAAAAAACATTCCAAAACTCTTATTAAATGGAAAAAGATGACGCCCGATAACAGAGAGACTACTTTAAACAATTCGGAGTTAATTAAATCTACCGAATATGTATTTAGATTAGATTATTATATATGCGGACAGTGACGATTCTGATGATACTGTTTGTGTGATACAGGCTCATCCGATTCTCGACTATCCTTTATTATTCGCAGAATTGGTCTGATGTGATTCATTTGGGTTTTACGCCAATTTCAACATTATTTCAGTTATATCACGTCGACAGTTCACGTATTCATGATCATTGGGTAAACAAACCAGAAATAGGCTAGGAAATGTGCCTTGCCCAATGGCACTCTACCACCTTGATCGTCAAAATTGCCCGACGCTAACCACTTGACCACGGCGGATTTATAGTCGATGATTTAACAAGACCACTAATTTCCAGACGAAATATAGACGAAACAGATTATGTTATTAATGCACCCAGACTGTCAGTGTCACATGAATATGTATGGGTGTTAAATCACCGATCTTGAATTGTATTGCATTACAAAGAACCTTTTACGTCATTGACACTGATTCTTGGAATTCTGCGAGTCATTTCTGATAGTGTCGCAGACCATTCTAAATGACGTACAATTGAACTGGGGTCATCTAAAATTACCTTCTACGTTAACTGCAACGGTTCCTTGAAGCCTACGAGACATCCCTGAAAGTGTCGCAGACCGTTTAAATACGTAGAATAAGACAGGGACCATCAAAGCAACCTTTTTATGCTACTGGGTTTCTGCAATATTGACACGTATATATTCACTCTAGGTTATAGGTTGAAACAAGACGTATATAATTTACGTTTGTACTCTCTGTGACATCAATGCTCTTCTAATATAATGTTTTTGTGGCTTTGTTTGGGGGGAGGGGGGGGGGGGGGGGGGGGGGGGGTCGTTGATTGATGCCGTTTTTAAACGTGTTATAGTTATATGACGGCGAACATAGCTCAGATATATATACTTTCATGCATAAGGATTTTACAACATGCGTCACAATTACACCAAGGTTGGTTTTCCTAGAACATCGCTCAGTTACATATACTTTCATGAATAAGGGGATTTTACAACAAACGTCACAATAACACCAAGGTTGGCTTACTTAGAACATCGCTCAGTTATATATACTTTCATTCATAAGGGTATTACAACATGCGTAACAATTACACCAAGGTTAGTTTTCATAGAGCAACGCTCAGTTATATATACTTTCATTCATAAGGGTATTACAACATGCGTAACAATTACACCAAGGTTAGTTTTCATAGAGCAACGCTCAGTTATATATACTTTCATTCATAAGGGTATAACAACATGCGTAACAATTACACCAAGGTTAGTTTTCATAGAGCATCACTCAGTTATATATACTTTCATTCATAAGGGTATAACAACATGCGTAACAATTACACCAAGGTTAGTTTTCATAGAGCATCACTCAGTTATATATACTTTCATTCATAAGGGTATTACAACATGCGTAACAATTACACCAAGGTTAGTTTTCATAGAGCATCACTCAGTTATATATACTTTCATTCATAAGGGTATTACAACATGCGTAACAATTACACCAAGGTTAGTTTTCATAGAGCATCACTCAGTTATATATACTTTCATTCATAAGGGTATTACAACATGCGTAACAATTACACCAAGGTTAGTTTTCATAGAGCATCACTCAGTTATATATACTTTCATTCATAAGGGTATAACAACATGCGTAACAATTACACCAAGGTTAGTTTTCATAGAGCATCACTCAGTTATATATACTTTCATTCATAAGGGTATTACAACATGCGTAACAATTACACCAAGGTTAGTTTTCATAGAGCATCGCTCAGTTATATATACTTTCATGCATAGGGGTTTTACAACATGCGTCACAATTACACCAGGGTTGGCTAGCCAAGATCGCTGCTCTGTTATACATTGATGTATAGAGAGAGAGAGAGATATCATCGCAGCTGTCACTTAAGATTTATTTCTTAGATGGACGCTCTTTTTGCTTCGGGTTCGGAAGGTCACGTGTTCGATCCGCTACCGGGTCATACCAAAGACTATAAAATTGCCATTAATGGCTGCTCAGCATTGTGTCAAGGATTGTTTAGTAAGCATTCCGACTGACTGGCTGGTGTAACAATAAAAGAACCACTAGTACTGGTAACCTACCAAGGAACCGCCGTGATATAACAGAACTATTTTTGTAAGCGGTGAAAAACACCAAACAATCAATAAAATCGCAGCTCAACTAATCTTCTGTCTGTATTGTATTGCTACGCATTGTTTACAGGATAGAAAATAACAAATTATAAGTCGATCGCTCGGTCTCCCTATGCAGTTATTCACTACCATTTATTACGATGGTTCTACGAAAGCACTGGAGCGTATTGGGAAATTTTTCAAGTTGTCAACTCCACAAGACGATCGTCTATATTTATGACCGAGAATATAACGAATTATACAAGCGTCCGTAGACCGGAATTTCTATTTGGAGGTCATACAATATAATGTTATCAATCTAGATCGTACTCACTTGTTTATTTATTTCTAAAGTGTTTAAATAGCCTGTTTTTAATTCTTTTCCATAATTTATCTACAGGTGTACAATGTATGTATGTATATGTTCATTAAATTATAATCGCCATTCTTGGATATTTTGGATTACTCTAAAACCATTTTGTCTATATTTACAGAGCTATGTGTTTACATCTATATATTGATATAAACGTGACGTAGAGATAAACGTGAAATAGCTATAAACATAATATCGAAATTTGTATATTTGTTCATTATTTTTGTCTTAAAAGTTATACTTGGTGCCGCTTTGTATTGTTAACTCGGGGTGTGGACAATATGACATAACGCTCAGTCTTCGGTCTCGCAAGATATCAATTGTCAACAACCCTTCCTAGAACAATTCCAAACCCAATATCGCTACTGCAACATTATAGTCCTTGTGTAGAGCCTATGGCAATTTACTAATGTCATATGTACACTCGTGTCAATAAATCAGGACAGCACCAATAACTATGGTATAGTCCATGTGTAGAGCCTATGGCAATTTACTTATGTCATATGTAAACTCGTGTCAATAAATCAGGACAGCACAAATAACTATGGTATAGTCCCTGTGTAGAGCCTATGGCAATTTACTAATGTCATATGTACAATCGTGTCAATAAATCAGGACAGCATCAATAACTTTGGTATGATTCCTGTAAATCAATTACAAGCGAGTGAAATGATTAGATCACCATTAGGTGTTTCGTACTTGAATCCCGCATGTATTCGGTTTATGATCATGATTTCATTGAACGCGTCAAAGCACACGGCTTTAATGTAATTATCGATCTCTATTTACAAACAATAATAACATACTTATAGGCAGAGACCGATACGAATATGTCAAAGGAAGGAAATGCAGAATATTTAAATATTAAATATTTAAATGGACATTTGGATTACAATTTAAAAGTAAGAAACTAAAATCTTTTAAAAGAGTTTTCAATGTCGAAACTAAGCAAACATCGCCCCGGGACCAGCTTTGTGTCCAAGCACACCAACATTTAATCTAACACAAAGGCACTTCTAGTTCATTCGGGTTAGCTCATTAGGATTTGTTTTTTGCTGAGCTCATATCTTTGATGAGCTAATATCCTTTGATCTTGAACAATTAAAGCAGCTCACAATACACAAATGTATTGGTACTGGTGAGTCATCCAATGATCAAGTACTAGTGGTCTGGCTCTGTGATATAACGAGTTAATTGATTGATGGGTGTTGAACTCTTCCAGAGCAGACTTATAATATAACCTATGTTCAAAAAAGGGTAACTGCATTTTTCATGAGTTAAAGCGTTTTGTAATAATTTGATAACTGAAAGGCAAAACATCATGATTTCGGATTAGACAGCTCTTTACGAGCTGACTCCCCTGAATCTGTATTGTTTGCAAGCTAATCTAAATATTGCCATTGGTGCTGCAAAAGTAAACACTGTAGTAAAACAAAACAGTCACGTAAGATTGGCTAGTACACTTACATGTGTGTCTTTTCTTTATTGCACCAGTACTCGAGAGAACAGAGTTTTTTCAGCAACTGCATTATTTTCCATATATACTGTTAGAATAATGAAGGAAGACGAATGACGCTTTTCGCACTGGCTTTTGTCAAATTTCGTAAACAAAAGTTAGTCGAACTCACGACCTCTGGATTGAAAGCTCGTGTCTCTACCAACTGGGCTACAGGAACTCGAAGAGTAATATAACATAATGCAGTGGAAAATAACTTAAAACCCGTATGAAATAAAGCAAATACCAATCAAGACGATTCTGTCGGAGTTCCCCACACAGAGCTAATGAAACATTCACTTGTTTGTTCAACAGAAAATTGGAGATGACATTTACTTTCGAAAATGGAGAAATGCAATGAATCATGTATTGTTTGCAGAATCCGCTAATTCTGAGAAATGCATAAAGAATATAAATGACTTCATTCTATTCCATTTATTTCCTAGATATTTCATTTAAATTGGATACGTGAATAACTGTCGTTCTGAGAATCTAAGCTGATTTGCTGTATATAAATTGCATTTTGTTTTATTTCGGCATGATTGAATGCAGAAATAGCAAAGTAGACAAAATCTGTTCGCTTTTTTTTTAGCAGTGTTATCTTGCCTGTAAGTGTGTCATTTAACCCTTTCAATGCTGACATTTTAAACTTTACTTGTCCAGCTTTTCACTTGGTTCTTGGTTTGGTATTCTCGCCGTTTTCAACAATTGTTCAGTTATATCAAGGCGTTGCCTGGATACATTACCAGAACTTGTGGGCTTTCACTGCAGCCCGTCAGTCGTAATAATGCTTACCTCGCAACCCAGAGCGCCCAGGAGGGCAGTCATTTATAGCATCTTTAAAGTATTTGGTATGATCCGGCTGGGGATCGAGACCGCGACATTATCGCACGCGAGGCGGATACTCTACCGATGCCGTTGCTGTTGAATTAGTCAATAAACAACTCCACGTATATTAAGATACAAATGTTGAGTTGAGCAGTTAACAGTCAGACAGCGTCGATACGCCGACTGCTCTGACTCTTATTTGGTGCTACCGGTTTCACGAGAGCGGTCCCAGCAGGTAAAGGTTCAATTGCAAAATGATTATTATTGCTTATATTATCCACACCAATACCGCTTCAGTAAAATCCACGGCGGTAACACTTGGCATAGTAATGTCCGTCAATAATAATTGCACACGTTTACACTGTTCTAAAATTGTTCCCTCTAAATCTAGAAACTGCCGAAGTAAAATAAATGGGCATTATGTTCCACAGACAATGGGCTTTCAGAAAAATACATAGTGTTGACAATTCTCTATGGAGGGAGGGGCGGCGGGGGGTGGGGTGGTTATTGTTTGGGCAAGGTATAATAGTACTTAGAGTGCGTATATTCCACCTAGTGTGTCTGTTGCAGAGATCTGAAACAAATGATTAGTATCTGAGTGCTTCTTTTCGTTTACCACAGTACATATTTCAATTTCAAAATAACCTGAAAGAAGATGGATCCATGGTCGAATTACCTTGAGCAGTTTGCATTCGGATATGGTGAACTCTTACAGGCAAAGTAGCAATAAAAGGACTAAACGACGAATTTGTCTATTCCGTGGAATTAGTTTAAACTTAAACTTTATTTTGCATGTGGAAGTCGTGGCCATCCTCCTCTTTACCTAACATTAATGTCGTTAGTTTGTAGGTTTCTACATTGTTAATGTATCAATAATATAAAGGTCTCAAAACAAGGTTTTAAATACGTAAGGATTTCGAAAATTGGTGAGCTTGTCAATGAACATAATTGTAAAGATGGATATTATTTCATCATCAATTGATTCTCTTGATTTTAAAGATGTTAACAATAGTTTTATAATAATATTCTGTGGAATAAGTTGCTTGATTAAGTTAGGACTGAACGTATCAGTTTGGGTTTACGATAAATAATAACAAATTGTTTCTCTTTTATTCTTTTTCATATTGTTGCTGTTGATGAAACAATCTTCAACATATAGGTAAGTTTTTATTTTATTGTGTATTTATATCTAAATAGAGGACCCAGTTCCACGTACGAGTGACTTATACAGTGCATTCTATTAAATTTATCGTTAGCCAAATATCTCAAACACATTTCTACTAGCCGTTTTCAGAGAAGTTGGTATCTGATAAGTTGATAAACTGTCTGTCGTTAAATGAGCTGCATGCATTTAAAAGACATTCGCAGTTAAAATTACAGCAACCCATTTTCGGAGTAGCTGACATTTGATGAGATGATAAGCTTTCATTAGCTATTTTATTTTAGCTAACGAATGCAAATCCACAACTGAAATAGCAACCAGTCAATTTCATCGTATATAGCTGACATTTGATAGGTTGATACTAGCTACCAGAAGTTATTAATAGGACGCACTAAGGATTCCGATTAGGAAATATGGAATTACCCTTTCCCCGTACAGCAAATTTACAGCATGCAACAGCAAATTTGCAGCATGCAATTGTAAAAGACATATAGGCGAAACAGTTAAATTTCTCTATAAATGAAAGCATAAATATTAAGGTGCCATAAACAGTGAGGTAAAAAAAGACCCGATGTTAGCATAATTTTCTCTTGCCGCAAGGTTTTCAAAAGTCGTCCACTTCAGATGTGTCAATATTCGTCAGAGTAAAGTCGGATAAATGCCTTCGGCTTTACTGTGTTCAGCTGTCTCAGTATTCTAGTGTTCTTAGTCCTAATGTTAACTATTTCAGCGCCGAATTGTTTATAGTACACTCTTCCAGTGTCAAAATTGGGCGTCACGATTTCTCATGTAGTGACAGTTTCGGTCTATTTTGATAAATAAAATGCAAACAGTGCTGATTTCAGGTGAGACAGCTCGTTACGAATCAGTATTGTTTGCAAAACACTCAATATTGCCATTGGCGCTGAAAGAGTTAAACAGGACTTTGACTAATTTCTAAAATTCTATCTAAAATAATTTAAATGACGTTGTTCATACGGTAAGTTATTTGTTTAGATTAATCAACCAGTTGTCTTGTTTCACAGATGTAAATGACTGACATTTTAAAAAGTAAACCCATATTTTAAATATACGTTATTTGGCACATTTACAATAGTGTCCCCTTTCTACTGGTGTCATTGCGTTTAGTCCATACGTTTGCCATTGCTTTAGCATTACTGGTACTCTTTTAAAATCGATGATGCCCTGTATAATAATAACGAGCATCACTTGTCACATGCGTATATATACGGTCGTCCCTTTGCAAGAACTGTATAAGGCCCTTATCCATTTACGGGCTAAGCCAGTGCCGTTCCAAATACAGAAAGAGGTAAGTACTAATTCATTTCATCCAGGTTCTAAAAGCGGATGACGGAGTGGGTGTTTCACAGACATATAAGAGAAACTCTGATAACAACACTTCGTGTTCAATGCATACTTATGATGGTGTTATTGACTAAAGATCAGTCTTTCGCATATAGATGCACACGTAGAATTTATAAACATTCTTGTGATTACGTCTCAATCATATTTCTGTTTAACCATTTCGCTGCAAAAGGCAATTAAACGATTTTTCAAACAATGCAGATTCAAGTGAGATATCTTTTAATGAGCTGTCTCTCCTGAATTCTGCATTGTTTGCCACTAAGACATTAAATTTTACTGGAGTGGTTCGATTTTCAACATAGAAGATTCGACTTTATGTAATTCGGCAGTGAAAGAGTTAGGATTTTGACAATTAGTTTATTGTCAAGCTTGTGAAATACCTCCTTATTATAACAGTGTATTGCTTTGTTATATAGTTATCTTTCAACTTGGATCAGAACATTTCCTCAAGACAATAACTGATGCCAACGCGGGTTATCGCGAGATACTGATTGGCGTCCCTCTGTATGCTATGAGTGACGCTCTAAAAAAGCCAAGCATATTGCATGTTCAGTCAATTTGGATGCAGCTCTACCAGCGTATCCGCGAAGTCTGATCTGGCTCTGCAATCACCGTTCGTCAATACGCCACGCAAGGTTTACATATATCCTGGAGAATGGTTTCAATGTTGAGCCAACAGCATGAATGCGCAAGCATGTGCTTTTTTCACAACGTGTATTAATGGAGCAAAATATGCTGTTTTCTGGTGTACCTAACAGCTCTTTGGGTGTTATGTTGCTATCATAACACATATAGTCAATATTGTGTTTGAGACCATTTGTGATCGTCGTTTAACTGATCTAATGTTGAAAATGGCCAAAACTATCCGTGCATTCGAAAATGCTTAGATAAATAGCAAAGGTGATAAAACAAGTTTACAAAAATGCAATGGTATAATAGGCCATGTTTATTATTCATAAAAGTGCGGATTGTAAGAGTTTTTAAAAATGTTGATATTTATTTCGCTTGCGTTTTATCTTGAAGTTCTAGGAAAGCGTGTCGATGTATCAAAGGCGTCTGAATTTTCGTTTGAGATATTTTGAAAAAATAATCCACACAATACCGTGTTAATCTATTGACCTCGCTAAATGGTTCAAATACAATAATACAATACTAATAATAATGACGGTATTGTTTTCGTTTAAGAAGATTTAGAAAATCCTACACATGACCGTGTTACTATAAATAGTATCGCTATATCTATATATCTACATTCAATAATGATAATCTTTTTAATATGATACCATATTGAGAGACTATTTATAGTAACATACTATTGTGTGGGTTTTCCCAAATTGTCTGCCATTTTAAACATTAGTTCAGTAAATCACGTTGACAGTTCAAGGAAATGTGCCTTGTGCAAGGTCACTCCATCATGATCCAAGCGCCTGGGAACCATCGAACACGGGACGCCCGGTTCCAAATCCCCGACGCTTACCAATCGGCCACGATCAATTCCTCCTAATTAGCTCTACGTCACGTTTATCTTCGGATCATACCATCGATAGTTCTGCACATACAATAGCAACATATTAAACAAAGTATTCTGCTTTGTTTTATTTGCTTTAATAATGTTATACGCGCCGCTAATAACATGTGTTCAGTTATATCAGAAATATGCATTGCCCATGGGCACCTAACCATGAACCCCGCGACTGGAACAGCAATAAAGTAAATAACAGTTATATATGAAAGCACATCTGAAAATAACTGTTTAATTCGATTTTTTGACCCTATGCAGTTTCCAGGATATTACAAAGATCGCAAACTGAACAAAGCTTAGGGCCAACATATCTAATAAAACAATTTGGTTATTGTCATACACATTTAATTACCAGTGGAATAGAACTTCCAAATAGATTATAAGCATACAGCTGAAATTACCTAAATAATAAGGATTTTCTACTGAGAGGAAAACTGCACCACACAATATATGTATATTTCTTAAATTGTGCGATTGATTGATAATAAAATCAGGAAATCCTGAGAATGTCTTCACAAAGGTTCTGATGTTCTTAACCAAAACTTGAAATATAACCGCTTAATTATTTCCCTCATATGGACGCTTTCTGACACCTCCTTAAAAATGGGCATTGTTTCCTCATGCTAAATTGTTTAAAGTGCTTTCGCAAAAGGAGTAATTACTAAATATGGGCATTGTTTACTAAATGAGAGTCAACATCCTCCTATATTATTAGGTCTTTAATTAAGGATGACTGATACCTGAAATATACATGTAATATACATATACAGTAAATGAGTAATGATTAGTTATCTCCTCCCCCCGGGGACAAGTTTTTTAGGATAAAGAAAACTTAAAACAAATTATGACTAGTCTACACGTCCATCTTAATTAAATGGTCTGTTAGCCTACTGTCAACATAGAAAACTGAAAACGTGTAGTCACATCACTGATTGTAAATTAAAAGTCTCGAGAACCACTAAGCATGTTTGTTATACGCACTCCAATATAAGTCTCTGAAATCACTAGACATGTCTTATTATTGTTCATTCATCGGAGTATCGGGTTCAACCCTGTTTCGGCGTCTAGGTCTGCTTGAAGTCAATAGTTCTTTTTCCCCAGCGTTATTGTGAGGCTGAAGGCGGGAAAGAGCATGTGGCATCCGGGTTATGGTAGGCCCATTTGGTCCAGGACTGTGGTGTAATGATTGGTCCAAATCGAGTTGTCGAGGCAGTTGAATCGTCTGATTTTCCTGTTCCAGTGTAGGGGATTCACTCGTCGGGATTGGCGAGTTTTGGCTACTTGGTGGCGATGACAGAATGAAAGGCGGTGGCACCTTTGGCAGTGAAGCCTTTGAGGGAGCTTGAGAATTTGAGATCACTTCCTGAGATTGAGCCATAGTGGGAACCAACAATGTTCCTTTTTCAGGGGTATTTTGAAAAGGAGTGAACGTCCGAAGATGCTGGCGGTTGCGGATAGTAACACGGCCTGTGTCATCTACACGGACAACATACTGGTGGTACTGGCGTACTTCAACAATGGTTCCAGTCTGTTCCCATCTCCTGGGGTGGTTCCCCATTAAATTTTGTATGTAGACATGATCTCCAACCTGCAATGGTGGCAAGCGGTGAGTGTGTTCATTCCAACGTTCATGTTCCCTTGAATGCCGTCTGGCAAGTGCCATTTCTCGATGGGACATCAACTCAGTCCATGTTTCGTGGGGAGAATATCTACCCATCAGTATGGGAATAGCATCACGAATGGGTCGTCCAAAAAGGATCAATGCTGGGGATGCTTTTGTCTCTGTGTCAACAGAGTTTCTATACATTAGTAATGCTCTCTGGAATTTATCTACATCAAGTGATCCAGTTGCCGTAATATTGTCCATGAGCATGCGTTTTATCGTTTTTACAGCCATCTCAGCCCTGCAGTTAGCGTGAGGGTTTGCAACTGATGTAAGCCTATGACGAACCCCCCACGCCTTTAAGAACTCCTGTGTCTTCCCTGTTGTGAACTGTGGACCTCCATCAGACGTCAACTCTTCTGTGATGCCAAACGTCACAAATGTCTCACGTAATCTATTAACAAGGCCTTCTGCACCTAATTCTGACTTGTATACCATAGGCCAGTTTGAATACCTGTCAACAATGACTACGTAGTCCTTACTGTTGTATGTGAAGTAGTCACTGCAAATCATCTGAAACGGATAGTCTGGTGGTGTTATGTCGGATGGCGGCTGCATCGGGTTTGACTTGGCCATCCGATGGCAGTGAGTGCACTGGTCCCTCACCCTGGCAATATCTACTGTGATATCCGGCCATAGCACGCATTGCAGTGACTCCTTGGTGGGCTGCATGGAGAGCATTGAGTACTGGCTTGCGAAGAGCAGATGGGATAACAATTCGCTGGCCCATGAGAACTACACCATCCACGGTGCATAGACTTGCTGCGAAGCGATGGTAAGGACGCAAGTCTGACGGGAGCTCCTTGCAGTCCTCTGGAAACCCAGCCTCCAGTTGGTTGATGAGATTGGTAAATGTGGTATCCGATGATGTGGCCTCACGTACCATGTCCCAAGTAACAACTGTGATAATGGCATTCAGAGCACTAGTGGCAGCAGCAACTGTGGAACTGTCGCTAGCTGTATCATTATCCTCTGTATGTAGGCATAAACTGATGAGCACATCATGGTAATGAGTGGACATGCTTACAAGGGACTCCAGTTCTGGTGCTTCACCAGGTAGATGTAGACGATCAGGTGGGCCAACAGGGTGTCTTGAGGCTGCATCCGGGCCAAGGTTCTTTTTGCCAGACACATGTACGATTGTGAACCTGTACCCTAGAGTTTTCTCTTTCAGGTTGAGGAATCTTCTGTTGTCAATGTATGTGAGTGACCGGTCATTCAGAATTTGGAGTAATGGTTTATGATCAGTGGCGACAATGAGGTCTTTGCACTAGAACATAGTAGCGAGTTTGGTGGAGTGCATACACAACAGCTAATGCCTCACCTTCAATAGGCGCATACCTGCTTTCCGCCGGATGTGTGAATCTACTGCCAACTAGACATAGTTTCCAGCCATCGTTACAACAAGTAGGAGTTTTACCTGCACACTGACAGTACTTCTGCATCAAGAGAAATCCAATTCCGTCAACAGACCAGTCGGTGGCCAGGTAAGTCATACGAGTAGGGTCAAACAGGCGTACACCTTCCTTCATCTCCTGTACAATGATTTCTTTGGATTCGTGAAATAATTCATCAAGCTCATCTGTCCAGCAGAACATGGTGGACGGTTTTAGAAGGGCACGAAACGGTCTCATCTGTCTAGCCATGGCAAATGCATATGCTCCCTGGTGTATTAACCCGAACCAAGCTCTCGCACCAGTAATGTCAGTTGGTGTAGGGAAGTTTCTAATAGCATCTAGGAACTTGGTACTAGGTCGTATGTTTGTTGAGGTGATTGTAAGTCCTGCAAAATCTACAGTGTCCAGGGCAAATTGGAACTTCTTCGGGTTCAGAGTGATGCCGTTGCAAGCACACAGGTTGAGCCATTCACATGCTTGAAAAAATGCTGCTTCAACAGAGTTTGCCCACATACATGTATCGTCCACACATTTAACCTTGTCCTTGAAGTTCGATATGATAGCATCGAATCGTTGGTTATAAGCATCACCACTGGCCATAAATCCCTGTGGAGCAACCTTGTATCTGTAGCGCCCCCATGGTGTAATAAACGTTGTGAAATGGCGATCTTCTTCACGAATAGGCACTGAGTGGTACCCATTCCAGGCGTCTGTCACTGTTTTTTTCATGCCCTGAGGGACGCGGTCGGCCAGATGAAATGGGCTTGGAACGTGATGGGTTTGACGGACAGAATGACGATTTTGTGGTTGTAGGTCTACAGTCCGCCTTGGAGTGCCGTCAGATTTGCCGGTTACCACCATCCTGGAGCACCATGTCGTATGTGTGTTTTGACTGACTTGTTCGAGTACGCCAATCCGAACATCCCTCTCTAAATCGGCATAAACTTGGTCCTGCCAATGGATTGGAACAAGTGCCGGATTGTGGACAGCTACTGGTGTGGCATTAGGATCAACATAGAGTTGGAGAGGCTCGCACTTCATAAGCGGCAAAGGCTATTGTTCGCAGACATTAAATGTTGTGGCACCGTAATAATCAAGTAGCCACTTTTTCAGAGTATCAACATTTTCTTCTGTGGCACTCAACTCCGGAGGTAACCTTGTGGGAATTGGGAGTGGAGTAGCTTGTCTTCTAGGGCAAGAGCAGGTGGCTTCGGTGTTTTCCATTGAGGCGACAACATTTGGAGATATAACGGCTGGAACATTAGGGAACTTAGTGTGAATAATTCCCAGAGAGACAAGTGCTTCCCTGCAAAGGAAAGCTTTTTCCATGGCATCAGAGACATAACACAACAAGCGTGTTGACTTGGTGGGTCCGGGACTGTCTATGGCTGTAATGTTAACTGCTATCCCACCAATTACACCAAGGTCTTCCTTAATGGCCCGACGCATTACAAGCTTGGCAGGGAGGAGATCCTGTGCTGCTACTCCGAGGCTGTTTGCAGTTCGTAATGGTATAATTGAACATTGGCACCCTGTATCAGCCACCATGGACATAGTGATTGTCTTGAGTTTGGAGGTATCCTGGATGGGGTGTCCGAATGATGCATGGTCCTCAGGCAGGGGGGACATGCTTACCAATAGCATTGGGTGGGGTTTAAAAGGTCGAGCCACCCACGTTCCATCAAATATATAATGTTCAAGACATGCCACATGGTTTTCCTGCTCTGATGTGGAGCACAACTGGTCATAGACATAGCCAGCTTTGTCATGGTTTGTGTCTTTGTTCGATACCCAAGAGGCCCCTTGATTGTGTGGATTCCTTTGGCCCTTACCCTGAGGGCAGACTCGAGAGGATGAATCGCGATGGCCCCAAGCTCCACAGGCAGTACACCTGCTACACGATTTGGTGAAATGGCCTTTCACTGTGCATTTTGCACATGTAAATGTCCAGGCCTCGCAGTATTTGGACCTTGCCTTTCGGTCGTTTTTATGTCCATGAGTGGGACCACCACATGCCCAGCATTTCACTCCAGGTGCTGGGGGTGGTTTGGAGTTATGACGAGCAGCACAAATTGCATCAGTTGAGTCTCCTACTGCACTCCTAGTCACTTTACCCTGCTCCTTCTGGGCAATAAACGACACAGTTTCTTCTAGTGATCTGTCTATTTTTGGGTCGCCCAGTAAATCAGACATGATTTCTGGGTCAGCAATACCCCTCACAGGATTGTCCTTAATGATTTCGTCACTATAATCAAATAAGTGTGTGCAACCTGGTTCTTTGCAGATGGCTCTATAATTGCAGAGTGAGGCCTGGCCTCTGAGACTGGCCAAAAATGTCCTTATATTTGAACCAGGAGATTGAGTCATCCTGTTCAATTTAATGCGCTGGACAAGTGTGCTCTCGTCTTTGACAGCCAGCCTTTAGATTGCATTAAGAAGATCTGCCTCTGCCATGTTGGCAACATCTCCCTGAAGGTCACGCATAATGTCTGTACGAAGATCAGTGTCGCAGCAGTAGAATAGGGCAGTGGGCAAGACATTGTCAGCGATCGCCATTCCCACCTTATACATATTCAACTGCCTGGTGAATGCCGACCATTGGTCTGGATCACATCCTGTAGCTATGGTAGGTGGGTCCAATTTTAACTTATGCATTGTTGGTTGAGCCAGAGGTGGATGGACAGTTCTGTCATGAATCTGAAGAGCAGTGGTTAGGGCAGCTGCAAATGCTGCATCCAGGTCCTGGGATCTCCAATCACAGTCGTCTATAGGGCACCTTAAAAATGGCATGTTTATGAATTTCACTTCGTTTGAACTGTAAGTTGAGTATCAGTCATAAATGAGAGTCAACATCCTCCCATATTATTAGGTCTTTAATTAAGGATGACTGATATCTGAAATATACATGTAATATAAATATACAGTAAATGAGTAATGATTAGTTATTTACTGATGCTAAAATGTTTGCAACTGTGTTCAGTAATTGTAGCAGACGACTTTTTGAAAGGGGTTAATCTTTTCCCACATGCAGAAGCATTTGAAACATGTGCAGCAGACCACTTTCGAGATAATATTGGAAAATGGGAAAATTGCTTATAATGAGTAAATGATTCTTTTGTCATAAAAGTATGAACTATTCTATTAACACATTTTTATTCAAACACTTTCCATTTTTCATTACTAGATGTTTTTGAAAGTTGTCTGCTGCAGAATTGCTGATGTTGGTATGGGCTTGGTATTATCCGTATGATAATGTCATGACTTCAAAAACGTCTAACTAAATAGGTTACACAGTTACAGTTAACTGTGTATGGTATAAGTCCGTAGTTGTATATGTCTGTGTAAAATTGCCATGTCTCTAAATAAATATAACAGCATGGTCTACAAATATAGAATTAACTCTTTCTGGTATCAGTCTGTAGTTTAATGTGTCTGTTGTTATGATTAATGGCCCGGCTTTAATGGATTGATGTTAAAACTGAGCTGGGTATATATCACAGGAATGTGCTTCTTACGAGGTGCTTTTAAGCTAGAACAATAAGTAAGATTTCGAAACGGTATCGACAATACGGTTTGTGTTTTGTGGGCTTTGCCTTATTTTGGGCTTTATGTGATTTTAAATAGGAATTATTTACGTACTGTAACATTTATAAATACAAATAAAATGTGTATCTTTACTATATTTCTATTAACTCTTTCCCATGTATATAATTGTTTTGAAAGCATTGTCCCTAATTTGAAATGTTGTCCCAATTGCTTTAAGTCTATTCACTAATGCTACATTATATGCAGACAAGTTTCGTTAGTGTTGCGTAGATACGGTCCATATCATCTGCTTCAGATGTCTTGTATGAAGAAAAGATTAAAAGAAATACATGTACCACATGTACATTATATGTTTGTTTGGAATTTAACACAGTTTTCAAAAGAATTGTAGTTATATTATGGCGTGTCCTGGGTAAGTTAACAGTACTCCTGGTCCATTTATCCTGATAACAGCCTGTCAGCCGTAATGCTAACCCTGCGTCCCGGAGCACTGAGGGGGGTGGGGGTCAGTCATTACTTCCATTTGGTATGAATCGACGAGGGTTCGAACCCACACCAGAGGCGGACATTCTACCACATGTACATGATATGCTTTATCCATAAATCATGCTGATACATTTGGAAACTGCATATATACCTTTTTGCTTGGGAAGTGGTACAGTGTGTGCCTAGGTTGCTGTAGGTCATGGGCCCCGACCCCTGCCAGGTTATATAGTTAAACATGGAAGTAATGGTTGTGAGTTTATCCATACGACTGACTCGAAGACGTCGGGATAAATAGACTAGTAGTACTGGTAACTTACCCAAGAAAATACGTGATATATTTGCACATCGTTGAACGTGACCATAAACCACCATACAGACAGAAAAATCTACCAAACGATTGCATAGGTAACCAGATAATTACATGTATTTATAAGCGATATCAACGCAGACTTACACAAAATTTCAGAAAGATACATTTCGATGATGGATAAATTATCAAAAGCATTATCTCAGTGTGTGTGTGCTGTTCTCGTAGGTGGTCTTTATACATAGGTTCCTCTGTATTTTACATGATATATGGTATAGGTATATATGTCTATGTTCTGTTCTCGTGGGTGGTCTTTATACATAGGTTCCTCTGTATTTTACATGATATATGGTATAGGTATATATGTCTATGTTCTGTTCTCGTAGGTGGTCTTTATACATAGGTTCCTCTGTATTTTACATGATATATGGTATAGGTATATATGTCTATGTTCTGTTCTCGTAGGTGGTCTTTATACATAGGTTCCTCTGTATTTTACATGATATATGGTATAGGTATATATGTGTATGTTCTGTTCTCGTGGGTGGTCTTTATACACAGGTTCCTCTGTATTTTACATGATATATGGTATAGGTATATATGTGTATGTTCTGTTCTGGTGGGTGGTCTTTATACATAGGTTCCTCTGTGATTTACATGATACATGGTATATGTATATATGTGTATGTTCTGTTCTGGTGGGTGGTCTTTATACATAGGTTCCTCTGTATTTTACATGATATATGGTATAGGTATATATGTGTATGTTCTGTTCTCGTGGGTGGTCTTTATACATAGGTTCCTCTGTATTTTACATGATATATGGTATAGGTATATATGTGTATGTTCTGTTCTCGTAGGTGGTCTTTATACATAGTTTACTCTGTATTTTACATGATATATGGTATAGGTATATATGTGTATGTTCTGTTCTCGTGGGTGGTCTTTATACATAGGTTCCTCTGTATTTTACATGATAAATGGTATAGGTATATAATGTGTATGTGCTGTTCTCGTGGGTGGTCTTTATACACAGGTTCCTCTGTATTTTACATGATATATGGTATAGGTATATATGTGTGTGTTCTGTTCTCGTGGGTGGTCTTTATACACAGGTTCCTCTGTATTTTACATGATATATGGTATAAGTATATATGTGTGTGTGCTGTTTACGCCATTAAAAAACGATCTCTTAAACAAATAGCTTGACATAAAAGATTGAAATTGTTGAGATACAAGTAAATATACACCCATTGTATCTAGTTATAAACGTTGGAGAAATTTGCGATCTGTCTTTACAACAACGCGAAGAGGAAACACATACAGAAAGTTGTTCATAATACTTATGTAATTGTTTATTTATTAAAATTTACAATGAAATCAAGCCGATGAAACGAAAAACAAGACATATTGGCAAGGATAACCACACATGAAAAGCAACACTCGCATGGCATCTTGAACTAACGTTGATTACAAAAGCCACCTGTCCTAATGGCCGCACGGGGAATTGAATCATGTGACCAATCCCGGGGGGAAGTAAACAGCCGGTCGAATTTGACGATATCTGCGACTTATCTTCCTGACGTCGCGTAGAGCAATCACACAAAAACGAAAGGTTTGTCATGTATATGAGTTGAAAGCGACACTTACCAACCGCGATACCGATGAAAACAAAAGAAAATACTTATTAACAATGTTGACAGCACACGGAAAGCGACACCCGCCGGACATCTTAAAATTATTGTTGACGAAATATGCCGCCTGTCGTAATCGCCGTATGGAGAATAAATTGTGATCAATCCCGTGGGGAAGAAACCAACCGGTGAACATTAACGACATCTGCGAATCGTCTTCAGTTTATGCGTTGGAAGCGACATTAAACGACATCGATACCGATAAAACAAAAGACAAGACATATTGACAATGTGGACAACACACGGAAAGCGACACTCGTGGGACATCTAGTAATTAACGTTGAGGACATCTGCGACCTGTCCGTATTGCCTCACGGAGAATAAATTGCTTGACCATCCCGTGGGGGGGTAAACTACCGGTCATATGAATGTCCATGGTACGGTATATCTAATTAACCCTTGTCCCGGTACCTCGGGCGGAAACGACGCCAGCAGTGTGTGTTTTAGTGTTTTATGCCAATTTCAACAATTGTTCAGTCTTATCACGGCAGCGTTTCCTTGGTAGGTTACCTTTAGTACTCGTCCATTTACCCTGACACCAGCGAGTCAGTCGTCATGCTAACACCACAGACGGGAAAGGCATTGCCATGTTTTAAAGTATTCAGTTTGACCGACCTTCCACATGTAGTACGCTGTGGACTGTTAATCCAGGGGTTGTGATTTCGAATCTCTTCTCGGTCAACATTCTCTCCGACATTTAAAACAAGTTAATTCGACAGGCGTCATTCGTATTCCACCGAAGGGCTAACTGTCTAACCGGAATAGGGCTCAGTTATTTTGTAAAAAAATGGCTACGTTGAGTACTGGTATGCAAATTAATTAATTCATTTCGGAACTACGTTAAGATAAAAGTACATGTATATTTATTGAACAGACTTGAAAACTGTGTGTCAAAAGGAGATAATACTCATTATGAGCGTGTTATCCTCTCTAACCGCACTGTTTTTAAAATATGCACTTCCCCTATCCTTCTCAATTACCGCGACAAGTATTAACACTAAAAGCGCTGAATTGCTTCAAGTAGACTCTTCAATGTTAACCGAGCCACGGTAGCTTAGTCGGTAGCAACCCGGGCTGTCAATCCAACGTTTGTGAGTTCGAACACCAGCTCGGCCAACATTATTTCCGACGTTTGACAAAAGTCACAGTGACCAGCGTTATTCGTCTTCCACCAATGTGCTTAGACTCTATGTGGAAAAGCATCCAGTTGCTAGGAAAGTATGTTTCGTGGAATACTGGTTTGAGAAGATCTGGAAACACATGAGAAGGTGAACTAGCCGCCGTGATATGACTGAACAATAGTTGAAAACAGCGTTAAACTCTAATCAATCAACCAATCAGCTCTTCTATGTTCAAAAGCAGTCTGCATTTCCTATTTATTGCCGAAAATAACATGAACTATTTAACAAACATACATATTTATACACAGTAAAACAATTAAATATAGACAAAAGGGTCTGGCCACAGGTCAGTCCGGCCCGGAGGTCCAGATAAGGACGAGTCTACAGCTCTTTTACTCACAATATCTCACATATCTTTCAAGCAGACCCTATGATGTGGGTACTTAAAGAATCGTCACAATGAGACGATTATTTTGAGTACCCATAACATAGGGTTAGAGGGTAAAATAAAGATTTTAGAACATGCAAAACTCCCCGTATATAGAGCTCTGAGTCCCTTACATTTAACTTGCAATATAATAATGTCTTCTATAAAAGTAGCAAATTTAGCAATGTTAACGATTTGAAGACATTTATTCCTCCTTTCCAGTTGTGTAGTTTAGTTTGACATGTATACGAGAAGGCTCTAAATACACTGTAAGAGTAATTAGTGAAGATGAGACAGAAACAAACATATCTGGTGTAAATAAGAGAAACTCGGAGAAAACAAATCGTAAAACTCGTCCCCCTAGTGTGTGTACTATTATTCCCATCTCATTATTTCCGAGAAGACTCGCCTGTCAATGCCGGACAAACAATAAAGATTTTACAAGATATAAATTGACAGGGCATAAGTTATTTGTTTTCTCCTAGTTGGAGTAATTCGTCTTGGCTGGGAATGCCCGTTCTTAATAGAGTGTTATATTATTCATTTCGCCGTCTGTACAACATGAATGATTTCTACTCTTTTTTGGCACATGCCTTTGATCTTACATGCATGATGCATGACATTCAAATCTCGTTTATCTCGCCTTACTTCTTATTCGTGCAAGTCGAATTTGAACTGAATATGTATGCAACACTGTTCAAATAACGCAAATAAACAAAACGTGTGTACAATGATTTGAATTGTTTTTTATGTGAGTGTTGTTACTTGCGATGTCGTAATTTTGACTGAATGGCGGTGTTGCTCATAAAACGTAGTGTTCGGTTGAAGCTACATGTACAATAATTAGAAAAAAGGTTTAGATATTTGTTTTATTCAAATCGGTTTAATGTCAATGTAGATATTTGATTAGTTTGTAGTTAGATCGGGGTTTGGTTTAAAGGTACATTATGTATTTGGTATAAAAGTATTCTTGGTTTGTACAATGTACAATTCGGTTTGATTTAAAGGTATATATTGATTTGATTTCAATGTACATATTGGTACGGTTTAAAGATGAATATTTGGTAGATCTTCTTCCACCGTCAATTGAAATTATTTAGTTATTTGTAAACAATAAAGATTTACTAGTATCTGAAATCCGCATACGACTACACCTTTTCCTATGACCACTTCTTCTACTACCAAAACTGTTTCATCTTATTATGCTACAACCCTAACTACTTCTACTAATACTACTACTGCCGCTGATGATACTTATACAACTACTACTACTACTTCTACTACTTATACAACTACTTTAATTACTACTACTACTTATACTACTACTCCTGCTGCTGCTGATATTTATACAACTTCTACTACTTCTACTACTACTACTACTTCTGCTGCTGATATTTATACAAATACTACTACTACTTCTTCTACTACTACTTCTGCTGCTGATATTTATACAACTACTACTTCTACTACTACTACTACTACTTCTACTACTACTTCTACTACTACTTCTACTACTACTACTACTACTACTACTACTACTACTACTACTACTACTACTACTACTACTACTACTACTACTACTACTTCTACTACTACTACTTCTACTACTAATTCTACTAATACTACTACTGCTGCTGATGATACTTATACAACTACTACTACTACTTCTACTACTTATACAACTACTTTAATTACTACTACTACTTATACTACTACTACTGCTGCTGATATTTATACAACTACTACTACTACTTCTACTACTACTACTACTTCTGCTGCTGATACTTATACAACTACTACTACTACTACTACTTCTACAACTACTTTAATTACTACTACTACTTCTACTACTACCACTACTTTTACTACTACTACTACTACTACTACTACTACTACTACTACTACTACTACTGCTGCTGCTGATGATGATGATTATGATGATGATATATGATTATACCGGAAAATACGTGAATAAATACAGAAGAACATTCAGAACTATGACTTCGTCGATTGAAACACGCCGATCAATCAAAGTAATGTATAGGTCCATTCAGTCTTCGAGTACAGCCTCGGTGTTGTAGTGGTAGACCGTTCATCTCGGGTGCAGCAGGTAGCGGGTTCGATCCCCGGTTCGATCCCGGTCGGGTCATACGCAATACTTAAACAATAGACGTACTGGCTGCCCTCCTTGGCGCTCAGGGTTGCTTGTTTAACATTACGAATGACTACCTAGCGTCGGGATTAATGGGCAAGAAGTACTGGTAACTTACCCACGAAAGGCTGTGATATAACTGAACAATTGTCAAAAGAGACGTAAAAGACCAAACAATCAATCAACTTCGAGATTTTGCAGCGAGTTCCCTGCATATATGTGACGGTATCATACTATAACCGGATATAGAAACAGATGCCTTTTCATTGCGACCCATTATAAACTTACAATTTCAACGCGTAATCTTTCCCCGAATTAAACGTTCACTGCATAAATGTGACGGTGTCAACCGGATATAGAAACAGATGCCTTTTCATTGCGACCCATTATATATTACAATTTCAACGCGTAATCTTTCCCCGAATTGAACGTTCACTGCATATATGTGACTGTGTCAACCGGAGAGCGAAAAATATGCTTTTGTATTGCGACCCATTATAAACTTACAATTTCAGCGCGTAATCTTTTCCCGAATTGAATGTTTACTGCATATACGTGACTGTGTCAACCGGATATAGAAAAATATGCTTTTTAATTACGACTCATCATAAGCTTACAAATTCAGCGCGTAATCTTTTCCCGAATTGAATGTTCACTACATAAATGAGACGGTGTCAACCGGATATAGAAACAGATGCCTCTTCATTGCGTCCCATTATAAACTTACAATTTCAACGCGTAATCTTTCCCGGAATTGAACGTTCAAACCGATATAAGTCTCACAATATTGTATCAGGGGAGTTGAAGAACCATCTCGTATTTCATAAAATATTAATGGAATGAACCACTCCACATGAAAAAGAAACATTGAGAAAATTTACAACCGATTTGTTTAATAATGATTTAACGCCGTTTTCAACAGGTTTTATGTTATCGTTTTGATAATGTCTGTCAGTTTACTCATTCATTTGTTGTTAATCTTTCTCGCTCCAGTACTTCACGAAACGTTTTTCCCAGGCCACTATTTACCTTCCTACATAATAGTTGTAAGCCAAGTCTGGGTATACCAAACATGGACGTATCCCAAGCATAGACAGAAGACATTGCAAGTATGCAAAATATTATATAACAAGTGGAAAGAACCTTGTGGCCAGACATTTTTGCCAATATATTGTTACTTTTGTACCACTTTTGTACCACTGTATATTTGTAATTTGTACAAGTACATTGGCAATAAAATATGTTTTAAGTTAAAATAAGTAAAATAAGCACATTTTAGGGAAATCAATTACGCTAGTCAAAATACACCATTTCAATAAACTGAAAAGTGAATAACCGAGCAGAGGTTCGAGCCAAAGACATTCGGGTTGATATTCATCGTCATTACCGACTGAGTTTTCGAAGCCCGACATTCTTTGAAACTAATGTCGAACGTACCTTTTGTAGAAAGTTCAAAAACATGTCTAAAAAAGAGGCATGAAACAAGAATGTGTGATGCGTCCGTATTAGTGGAAAAATACATTCAGCAAAGTTTCGATCTAGAAAATGTGATATGTAAAGTGCATTGTGAAATATTCGTATTTTAAATTCCAGTAAAGCTTGCGGAAATAACTCTTGGGAATTATAATGTTGTTTATAAGATTCCATACATATTAAATGTATTGAATTATTAAAAGGTTTCAAACACGATTCCACAGCTAACCCTTATTAACTTGGTAAAGACGCAAATGTTGTTTCCGAATCCTGGATCATGTTGATTCCGAATCCTGGATCTTGTTGTTTCCGAATCCTGGATCTTGTTGTTCCCAAATTGTGGATCTTGTTGTTTCCGAATTGTGGATCTTGTTGTTCCCGAATCATGGATCTTGTTGTTTCCGAATCCTGGATCTTGTTGTTCCCGAATTGTAGATCTTGTTGTTCCCTAATCCTGGATCATGCGGTTTTAAGGTCAAATAATACACATTCTTTAATTCGATGCAAATCAACAACCCAGGTGTTTTATGGAATTTTTGACTCAGTCTGTCCGTGGATGTAATTGCTATATTTTGGCATATATTATTTTTGTAAATATTCGTATTTTAATTCAAATGGAGCTTGTGAAAATGATACCACCAGTGAAATATAAGTGGATTTATAAGATTTCTTAACCGCTCAATGTGTTACAGTAGTAGAAGGTTTTAAGCACGATTTAGCACTCAACCATTCGTCTATTGAATGTGTAAAGTTGGTTTCATCAACTTTCATATCTGTGAAGTTTATTAAAAAATTGATTAATACATGAAGGCAGCTAGTAAATGTTCGCAATTGAACCTCACTAAAAACCATTCCAATGTGCATGAGTATATCGTAATATACGCTTGCCATAAACATCCTGTGGTTGATTTTCCTTGACAATCGATCATGTATGAAGCAGTTAAGAAATGAATTATTATCTTTGGTTTTATCTTGATTTTCATAAGAAAGACATAAATATATACAATCAAAGAATGTTTTTTTCAGTTAATCTCATGGAGTAAGATGCCAAATACGTCGCATAATTGCATGAGCGGATAGTACTATATGCTTGCCATACACATCCTGTGATTTGTTTTGCTGGTAAAGCGATCATTAACAGTTAAAAATGTTTTTGTTTTTTTCTGTATATGTTTTTTTTCATCAGTAAATAGACACATCTATAAAAGTAAATAATATTTGTTTCAGTAAATCTCATCGAAAAAGATGCATGTCGATCTTACCTCTTTCTGCGGCATTGGCAATATTGAAATTTTTGCAAACACTACAGATTCGTAACGAGCTGTCTCACAAAAACTCAGCATTGTTTTCACTTATGGTATCAATATATTCCAAAACTTTTATAAAATGGAAAGTTGGGACATCCTATTTTGAACATGGAAGTGACTACTTTTAACAATTAGGTTTCCATGGAGCATCGGTCATTTATCAAGCACATTCACACTTGATTATATCAAAATCCTTCTCTGTGGTGTAGTGGTAGAACGTCTGCCTCGTGAGGTCGTAAGTTCGATCTCCTGCTGGCTAATACGAAATAGTTTAAACTGATAGTAATGCCCTTCTTTCATTGGCACCAAGGATTTCGGGGTTAGCATAACGATTGACTCGCTGGTGTCAGGTATATGGACGTGAAGGACGTGCCGTGGTATAACCAAACCATCGTTGAAAGCGGCGAAACTAAATTACAAACAAACATTCCAATAGGGTAGTGCCTCACTCTCTATTACAAAGGCGCTCTACATTGACGTAAGTGAGTGAGTGTAAAGAACGGCTCCCTGTAAAGGAGATTGGGTAGCGCCAAAGTATGAGTAAATCGTACCATACGTTTGTAATAAACATCATGTGATTGGTTTTCGTGGAAAACCATTCATTTATGAAGCATATTGACAGCTGCTTAATTTACTGCGAATACTATTTCTATAACGAGTGAATAGCGTGTCGTGTTCGAGCTATCCCCAATTTCATTTATGTCACATCAGCTTTTTTAATTGATTCATGATTAACGGTCTGACAGGCAGTCAGTGATAAAATCACAACAACCAAACAGTGTAGCAGAAGTTCTGATTGCTTGTCTGACTGATACAAAGTGATGCTATGCTGTCTTGAAAAAATGGCTTCGTTCAATGAATTTGTTCGAGGTTTACTATAACTCAAATGTTCACATGTTCGAGTTATCAAGCATTCGTTGTTGGAACTTCCTTGGGGTCAAACTCATTAACCTAACGTTGTTTTGTCTTACATTATTATCTCTTTGAATGGCGAAGTTCAAATCGTCGAGTCTTCCATGATGAAAATTGGACCACACCATTTTTCGTACAACTGGAAAAATTGGTAAAATTTTATGTCGAAATAGGGCGTGTCTGTTTCCCATTTAATAAGAGTTTTGGAAACGTTTGATAACTTCATGTAAGATGCAAACAATGCTAATATCAGGTAAGACACCTCGTTACGAGTTTGTAAGGAGCCGTCTCACCTGCATCTGCATTGTTTCCAAAATACGTTTGATAACTTCATGTAAGATGCAAACAATGCTAATATCAGGTAAGACACCTCGTTACGAGTTTGTAAGGAGCCGTCTCACCTGCATCTGCATTGTTTCCAAAATACGTTTGATAACTTCATGTAAGATGCAAACAATGCTAATATCAGGTAAGATACCTCGTTACGAGTTTGTAAGGAGCCGTCTCACCTGCATCTGCATTGTTTCCAAAATAATTTCATAGCGCTGCAGATAGGAACCTTATACGTACCTGAAGATACAAATATATGGAACCATCCCACCTGCAGAAGCTGATGAGTTACATAGACTCCAATCACTCAAACTCATTTAAATGTGCTCTTATGGTTAAAGCAAGGGTCAGAATCTGGTTGCCATTCGTATTGAGTGTATTCTAGCCATAGGTTAATGAACATTACTATTTCTGAAAGGCGAGAACAAATTAAAGTTGTTAAGATGTTAATGTGTAACTGTATGATCTATTTGAATGGTACCTAATTGCAATGAAGACTAACTGAATAAATATCGTGTGATATTTTATTTCTATTGCGGCATTGAGATATGGTTTCCGCTCTCGGTGCGTAAACTATAATCCCTGCACCACCGAGGTGGTTACTTTAAACTTCATAATAGGAAAGTGAGTCAAAGCTAGTGTTGTGAACCTGATTCTTCTGATCAGAGTTTACAGAGTTCTTTGATAATGGGTTAGGATAAGGCGAATTTACGAATTATCACTGGCTTAACTAAAATGGAGGAAACCAGGACTTCAAGAATAACAAACACAGAATATAAACTAAAGAATAAGTATTATTAATAAACCAAATTACATAAACATATCAAACTAAATGTTGCAGCATTTAAATCAAGTCTTACTGTTTGCTTTATAGCAAGACATTGTGCTCGAATTAGATTCTACAAATGACCCTGCAGTCCAAAATACAACGATAATTATCAGAAATAACTAATTAGTATATAAATTCTTACTATGAACACAATGATTTACATGAGAGTAATACAGAAATTATACATTGTTGATTGCGAAATATGTATAAAAACATATAAAAAAAACACACATGAAGGAAAGGGTACTTAGTCCCTTTGAAGGTTAAATGTCACCGCAGGGTGCCAAAGCAGGCAGAGAAATGCTACAGAATAATTTCTGCTGTAAGCACTGGATGACCTAGCCAACTCTCCACCTCAATTGTCAGTCTGACCACATATTATGAAAAAAGTTAACATTCTCTTCCAGTTCCTATCTTAGAGAGTAACACATCAGTAAAAACTACCACTGCTACCCATTATAGAGGCAAATGACAAAAGTAACTAACAAGGCTGTGAAAAGGCGTTGGTGACATTCCAATCTCAAAGCCCTATCCACAACCTTGCCTAGCAAACCAGGGCATTTAAACTAGAACTGCAACTGTTCCAAATTACATTTTGGAAGTACAGTTTGCGGGGTCTACCCAAAAGCTATGAGTATAGCTCTGTTGAGCTTGATAGAAACTATAACAATTTAACAATATAAACTAAGCTATTTACATAAAACATATAACAATCGCGCTCAGGTGTTAAGGGTGGTGGTTGTACCTGCCACTATCAGTAGTCCATCCCATGTCGTCTGCACTTACTGTGTGACATTGAATAATCTGTGTTAGTTAGAACATTATCCTTAACTTTGTTTCTTACCAACTATTTAAGGACACGTTGTGATCTATTTGAATAGTATATAATTGCACTGAAGACTAATTTCTATTGTGGCATTAAGATATGTCTTCCGCTCTCGGTGCGTAAACTCTAATCGCTACATCACCGAGGTGGTTACTTTAAACTAAACGATAGGAAAGTGAGTCAAATGTAGACTTTGTTTCTAACCAACTATTTAAGGAAACGTCGTGATCTATTTGAATGGTATCTAATTGCGCTGAAGACTATACATTGAAACGTGTCAGATTTCATTTCCTGTGGTAAGTGACGGTTTACATGACAGCAAGGTTATACATATCATGATGTCTGTATCTAAGTCATCCATTTACTACATATGCGAGTTTCTGTGATAACTTGCATAGCTCGAGATAAGAAGAGTATTTCACATCCCCAAATCATTATTTGATCCTAAAACCCTATGCTGTGGTTACTCAATATAATCGAGTACCCACAACATAGGGTTTAGTGGAGTCATAAGAGAGATACGGATGGGAAAAGACCAGTTCATTCCTCCTTATCTAGTCCTCTGAGTGCAGACTCATAACTACTACATGTATAACCTGTTGATACATGGGATGTATATAGAATCTCCTAAAACACCAAGTGATCGGTGAGTGTTTGAAAAAAGCTGTTATTTCATTCGCTGCTACAGCTAGCACATTTTATACGGTTCTTTGTGATAGGATAATATAAACATTACCTTTGGTAATCAAGTATTGGTATAAGACATATTGTGTCTCTGTGTAAATGATTTTTTTATTAAAACGAAATTTATTTCTTTAAGTTAAAAGTAGATTAGTCCATTTGTTCGCGTTATAAAACGCGTTTTAAATTCGCTTTATTACGATGTTCTTGTTCGGTATTTACTTTTATTTGTTAAAGTAGCGATACGTTGTTTTGTATTGTACTACACGTAGAGTGAGGATACGTTTATATGTCGCGAGACCAAAGGTTTAGAGAGCTATCAACTTTCCTCAGGCTCCGAGTAGACAATTTAAAGCCGCCTATCGCTAATGCAACATACTTTTGCATATAATGTACAGCTATTGATATGCTGTAGACAGAACTAATACAACTGATACAATATTATGCAAAATTTTCAATTGATAAATTGATTTTTATTTTACGTCACTTTCAACATGTTTAAGTTATATCACGGCGTTTCCTTTGTAAGTTACCAGTACTACTGGTACTTTTATCCTGACACCAGACAGTGAGTCATTTTGCTAACCCCGCAATCCTGAGCGCCAAGGAGGGCAGCAATTAACTATCATTGTTGAAGTCTTACAGAAATAACACGTTTTACGCTGAGACGTAAAGGACGTCACACGACATCATTTTGAGTGGGGTGCATCACATTTAATTGACGTGACGTTACCATATTTGGTAATGTATTTGACCTTGTGAAAACGAAATTTTAATCTGAAGTCTAGTGACTGAGTGTGACATTGTGTATTTATTTAAGCCAGAACATGTTCATGACTATTATACATGTAATCACGCATTTGAAGAATGTACTAAATACAGATGCATCTGCAACAGACGTCTTCTGTTTACGTACTGAGCCATTTTTGCCACAAGGTTTTCAACTCTGTTCAGGAATAAAACGTCCATCTATAGATGATTGTCATGATGAGCACTTTCGCCAAAATGTTTCCAATTCCTTTTTCGGAATTAAACGTTATTCTATAATCATTTTTCATATTTTTTCCTAGATGGTTTCATAGTGATTAGTCGTCTGCTGCAAACGAATGTTTTGTATGGGGGAAAGGGTTAAACGAGTCGGACAACCTTTATGAAATTGTCTAGTAATAACTCCCACGAATTGCCAACATACAGCTTGTCACTATGGGAACAAAGGACGCCACCGTAAGCTGCGAAATGTGAAGATATATCAAGTTTTTCCTGCAAGCCTCTAGAATTTGAGTAAGAGGTGATTGTCCAAATTTTACCACCTGAACAAAAATAGACTGTGCCATCTGCACCAATACATATACCTTGTAGAGTTGGCAATTTAAAGGGTCTTATTGACAACACATTACCCTCAAAGTCTAAACATTTAACATCATAGTTTGAGTTGTCAGTCAAAAAGATTCTATTGACCTTAACAGCAAAATATGGAATATATGAATAGATTCCAGTTTTGGTGATTTTTTTTAAAATGTCCCCGTCCTCAGAAAGCATATATACAGAGAACTGAAAATCTATAGAAGAAGGTTTCTCCTCACAAAGTGTAAACATCTTGTTCTCGCAACAATATTCGATAGCAAGGCTTGTTCATTTTAATCATGTTGTGTCTTATTGTCATATTTTGTTTTACATTGAGAAACAATATCTGTTTTATTCTTGGAAATGTTACAGCTACTAAATATTGTTGATTCCCTTCAGTACCTTTAATTGAATCGTTTTCGTTTCCATTTTCTCTTGTTCCTTGTACCTTTTCAAGTGCAGTAGACGTTTGACTATTTTTAAGTTCAGTTACGTCGAATGGAAAAGAAATAAACTTTATATAGCGGCGTATTGCTGCGGAGTTAACATCAAATAGTTTGATACACCAGTTAGACGAGTCGCATATGACCCAACCGTTATCTCCAATACCAGACATGCCCGTACTATTACAATTCCATCGGTCTAAGTCATGCTTTATGTATATCACATTACACAATGAAACGTTTGTCTTCATTATCTTCTCTCGTCTTCCTTCCTCTTTCAATAGATCATGAAAATCAGCTTTTACCGGTTTTGTAGACGCATTACCCATACACAGACTTCCATGATGTTTCTTACACTTTATGCATAAATATTTCTCGCATTTAAAGCACATATATTCAGCTATGCTGTTGATATAAGCACTGCAAGAATCACATATAGCGTAATTTGATTCAGTTTTTCGTGGTATTGTTATATCGCGGAATCTAACCTCATTTTTCTTTTTCTGTTTAGGTTTGCGTGAATACTGTGTTGCAGCATGTGTACGTTGTTCACCTTCAGCTTTTCGTGGTATTGTTATATCGTGGAATCTAACCACGTCTAGTTCCTGTTGCATCATCTGGCATGGTTTGTCCGCAAACTGTTCAATCTCAACTTCATCTTTCTTTTTCTGTTGAGCATTGCGTGAAAAAAGTATTCCCGCAAAATGTTCAATCTGAACCTCATCTTTCTTTTTCTGTTGCGCTTTTCTACCTTGTGTGTGTTTCTCAAATGAAGATTTATTATTTCCCATTGTTATCGTTTATATCTGAAAGCAAACTATCTGCAAAATCACATAACACACTGTTTGTGTTATCTATGTGACGTTTACTACTTAGGGAAAATCGCTCATATTCTGCTGCTTTATAACAATACTATTTGATATCGTTAATTGTAATTGTTCTGTTTACATTGTGCTGCTTTATAACAATACTATTTGATCTTGTTAATGGTAATTGTTCTCTTTACATTGTGATGCTTTATAACAACACGCTATAAACTCGTTAATTGTAATTGTTCTGTTTACATTGTGCTGCTTTATAACGTTAATGTTCTGCTGCTTTATAACAACACGCTATACACTTATTAATAGTAATTGTTCTGTTTACATTGTGCTGCTTTATAACGTTAATGTTCTACACGGTATACAATTGTAAATTATAATTGTTCTGTTTAGATTCTGTTTTTGCATTCTGATGGTTTATAAAAATACGTACATATCCTGATCCTATCCTGAAAACTCTTCACAGACACTTCAACATACACTCTTATATCCATCGTGTAATCGATAATCGATATCTAAACAAATAATATTATATCACAAAGGTATTCATAATAATCTATGAAATGCGCGTTCTATTCCGTATATCAACTGTTAAGCTTATTTTAAATATATTATTTAAAAAAATCGCAATCACGACTGAAATGTTATACGCACTTTCCATACGAAACACAAAGATGAGAACATATATACATCTTGTCAACTGAAAAGATTATCTCGTATATAAATATCGAAGAAAATGAATAAATCACTTATGAGGAGCGGTGTCCTCTAAGAAACAATAACGTTTAAAGTTGTATTATTAAGAGGCACACTACATACACTAAGATGTTATCAACGCACTTGTAGCACCGAAAGATATGAGCCGTCCCGCGAGAAACCAACATTATGGCCTCTGCGTAATGTATCGACCCGCCGACTGATCCGGGCCGACGCATTCCGTTTCAGCGGGATAGAGATATAGAGTAATACTTCCTGAAACAGAAAATCTACAGGAGGCGAAAAGTGTCTACCCGGGTAAGCTTGCGTGGCATGCCTAGGCTGATCCGGTTTGATACTTTACGCAGAGTCCACAAAGTTGGTTTTATCACGGGACGACTCATATTGCTATGCACGCTTTGTACACTGTATCGAATCTACAACAGTAGACGGATATTTGAATTAATACACACTGTATCAAATCTACAACGGTAGATGGATATTTGAATTGAACCACACTGTATCGAATCTACAACGGTAGACGGATATTTGAATTAATACACACTGTATCAAATCTACAATGGTAGATGAATATTTGAATTAATCCAGTATAAACCGCTGCTCAAGTTCTTACGTTGGGTTTTATTTATCCTGACATCGATGCATGCACCAATGTACCGATGCATGTCGTAATGCTACCCGGCAACCCTGGGCGCCAAGGAGGTAAAGCAATTACTACCACCTTAAATAAACACAGCCTATATATATCGGAAGATACTTATATGCATAAGTAACCAACAAACTGGCTAACAATGTTTTTGAGAAAAAGATTAACCTTGTTTTTACCTGAGTGACTAATGTTATTCAACAGGTGTAGACTGTTATTTGATATACAATTTCAGGTGAAAATAAAATCTCATTGACATCAAAACTTCCTGGTTTAGTTCAACGTATATTACATAGTTGATTACAGTGAAAACATTGTGAAAAGCCGATATTGTTTGCTTGAAGACAACGATCTAAAGCGTTAGAGCACATGAAAGGTTTCGCCAATGTCTTGTATTGCCCTTCTTAATAGATAATAAAATACACAGGTGTTACTCTAACACGTAGAATAAGAGACAGCTCTAAGGTTACACATCTCAATTGGGATATAATAAAATACACAGGTGTTACTCTAACACGGAGTATAACAGAAAGCTTTTAGGTAACACGCCCACATTTATATATACACACTTGTCACATAACAAGGTGGTTTAACAGACAGTTCTAAGGTAACACATCCCAATTGGGAGAAAATAGCATACACAGGTGTTACCCTAGCATGAATGAGAACAGACAGGTCTGAGGTGACACACCCTAATTTGGAGCTTATAACAATCACACGTAACACAACACAATCGGGAGATAATTACATACACACGTGTTACTCTAAAACGGAGTATATCAGAAAGCTTTAAGGTAACACACCTCAATTGGCATCCTAACATACACGCATGTTACCCTAACATATTTTCATCAACCCTGGATAGTAACACCAGTACCTGGCTAGGATACGCCAAAGGACACTCCATCATGATCGCTACGACTGAGGATCTAACCCGTCACGCCTGGTTCTCGACGCTAACTAATCGGCCTGGGCGGATTCCTACACACTAAGCAGCCTGTTTATCGATATTTTCGGCTTCAGGTAAAAACTACCGGACTTTACAATCTAAGGGTTTATTGTTATCTAGATAAAAGAATCGTTTATTATCTAATGTAGACGACCTTCGATTCATCTGGCAGTAGTCGACTTTTAAAACCGGCCTTGTGAAAAAGGAGATATCTTTTATATGAATGATAACGATGTAAATAGGTTGTGCACCCGCAACGTTTCGCCAGAGCCCTGCTACCCGTCTTTATAATATAAACGATATGTCTTCTCCATAAATTAATTTGAGGATTTGGGCGAAATACCCACCCTTTATCACGAGTCACGATTTGTTTTATTGGGGTTTTACGCCGTGTTCAACTTTATTTCTGTTAACTCACAGCGACAGTTCCCTTATCCATGGTCCCTGGGTAAACAGACCTGTATTGGACTAGGAAATGTGCCTTGTCCAAGGGCACTCAACCATGACCGCCGAGACTGGGAGTAGAACCCGGGTCGCCCGGTTACAAATCCTATCCTCGACGACGGTAAGCACCCGGTCTCGACTAATGCATCATATGTCAGGAAGGTTCATTAACCGAGAATCGGGTATGGTAGTAGGGTTAGTAGATTATTCGAATTGGAAGCATTCCATTCCGCATGATATGTGTAGTTATTACTATGGGTGATTATGAAAACGACTTTTGTCAATCAATTGTGCCGTATATCAAAATACCACATGCATAATTATCTGAGTATTCTAATTGTCGTCGATAAAAGAAATTACATTGCATACGTATTGCATTCAAGGTAATAGCATGAATAACACAACACAGTTAAATCACATTATACTAGATATTAAGGGGTAAGGGGAAAAGAAGAGAAAATAATTTCAAAAAAAGTCTAGTGTCTTTCCTCGCTCTGATATATTTCGACTACGATACACGTGAAGTAAGAGAGGACTATATCAATGGCTAAGCGCGAAACAGGTGTAACTGCTTCTTAAATTACATACAGTTACAACCACTTAACGATAATCCATCCATATTGCCTGTAAGGAGTGCAGTTCCACCACAGTAGATGTATCTAAAGCATTTCTACGAAACTTACCAGAATGGACAGCTAACGACAGTGCGTCAAACATGTCGTGGGAGTTCCATGTGGTTCAAGCCCGTTTTAGGCAGGAACTGCATAAATTCATTTTAAAGCGCACTGCTTGACCCTGGCTTTTAAGTAATGTAATGTAATTATAGAGACCAATTACTCTGATCGACAGTACAGCGCTTTTTAGCTTTTATAAACCCCTTCGGTAGTGTACAGTTCATGGTGTACAAGCATCTGACAGAGGACGAAACTTTCAACAGACACAGTCAGATACAAAGGAGTCCCGATGCGATACCTTAGCTCTTTCTGAAAAGACCATTTTGGTTCTTAAACGTGTTTAGTGTATAGCATCGATACACGCGAGACACCTTTTCCTGGAAGGATCAGTACTTTAAGTTGAGTGGGAGACAATTAAAAGCACGTCAAAAAAGTCGAGAACCAGGAACGAGATTTAAACCCCAGACCTATCGATTGATAGTCTAGCGTATTTACCACTAGATCACCAGGCCAGTAGTATTCACGCATCGGTTGAATCGTTGGATAGAAACATGATGACAACGTTCCCAGAAAAAGCCTTTGCCTTTAACTATGCGGTTGAGTAAACAGCTTCTGTGATATTAAGAAAACGTAGGCAAATGATGCAGATAATAAGGCGGCCATGGAAGTAAAACACAAAGCTACGACCCCTGTATGAGACACGATGGGCATCCTGAAGACTCATTGAAGACGTTTGAATGTCCCTTTATGGCAGTTGTTGAATCACATGTTGTTCTTAGCAGGATTAACGATGACACAAAAGCCGGTTCATACAATCTATCAGTCACTCACTTCGGAGTTATAGTGAGTCTTATTGCCTGTACTTTCCATGTGTAGATCACCTACCGATTGAACTCTCAGATATACTTTTTGAGTGTGGCTTGAGATTTAATATGCAATTCGTCGTACAAAAGTGAATTGGGTCTGCTTACAGAAGAGAGAACTCGATATATCTATGAAGCATTTGAAGAGGAACCCCCTTGACATGATCTAGAGGAATTTAATAGGGAAATACACAGACGGAAGGTACTACACACTACCGCAATATAAACTGATAAATCCAATATACTAGGAGACACCCTAGCAAATGCCAGTAAGGAACTGTACCAAAATGTCACGATCTCTCTGCACATTCTTCTTACTATGCCTTTGTTTAATGCAACTGATAACATTCCTTGGTATTAACTATTATTTAAACACGCTTTTATTCAAACACTTTCCATGTTTTATTCCTAGATGTTTTAGAAAGTCATCTGTGACAGATTTGATGCATGTTGGAATGGGTTACCGTTGCTTGGTATTAGCCAGTATGATATTGCCGTGAGTAAAACAAGTCTTACTAACCAGTGTATACATTTACACTTAACTGTGTATGGTATTAGTCCGTAGTTGCATATGTCTGTGTAAAATTGCCATGTTTCGAAACAAATATAACAGGACGTTCTACCAATATATAATTAACTCTTTCTGGTATCAGTCGATAGTTTAATGTGTCTGTATTTATGATTAATTGTCGCAATGTAACATTTATAAATACAAATATAATTTGTATCTTTACTATCTTTCTATTAACGCTTTCTCATGTACATAATTGTTTTGAAAGCATTGTCTCTAATTTGTAAATTTTGCCCCAATTGCTTCAAGTCTATTCACTAATGATACCTTTTATGCAGACACGTTTCGTAAGTGTTGCGTAGATACAGTCCATATCATCACCAGATGTCTTGTATGAGGAAAAATTGTCCTCTTACCGTGTCGTTATGATAGAGTTGACAGTTTATGACTGATTACCCTCGCTTTTTATGTTCAAGTTTTGAGACGAATTTTTATAATGATATCGGAATCTCGAGTACTTTGTTCCGGGGTCCTTCCGTCAAAAAGATGTTAGAACATGTTAATGCTGTAATAGAAGTTCGTATATAGCGTGTATCTTAACGCGTATTAACATGTGAGAAGATAGCGTGCATGTCATGATAATCAAATCAACAACGTGGTGCGAGATGATCACGGGAGTTCCCAGTACCCCCAGTAATGTCTTGTTATACCTGAATATATCAAAAACGACATATTGTTCGAGATCTATAACTATATTAGGGAATATTTAGATTATTGCAGAATGCAGAGTAATGCGAAAATGGGATCGCGTTCAACAGACAAAACATTTAATATTGAAGGATTGGTATTGCTATCGGAACCCATCCCGTTTTTACGACTGAAACACACCGTTTGTGTTTGCGGAGCGTGTTTCTATTATAGTGCCTATTGAACACAGTGTTTGTATGAGTATATCCCCGTAATTGTGATTGTTTGGTGTTTTTACTCTGCTTCCAACAATTGTTCAGTTATAGCACCGCGTTTCCTGGGTAATTTACCAGTACTTCTGGTCTGTTTATTCTGACACCAGCCAGTCATTCGAACTGATTACCCTGCAACCATGTGCGTCAAGTGGGGCCGCAATTAATACCATTTTTAAAATATTTCCTGTAAAAGCAAGGAACATATCCTAAAGGGACCATACAGGCAGGTATCAATACATTACCCCCTTGTTCCATAACGCATTGAGTCCCTTTGAGCATGGACATCTTGTAATTAATGTTGAAGAATGTGCAACCTCATACACAGTAACAATACATTGTGCCACCTCATATACAGTTACAAGACAAGCTTTTTCATGTTCGTGTGATTTCTCTTCTCGACGTCATGAAGACATGTCGCAGATGTCGTCAAAGTCGACCGGCTGCTGTCTTTTCCCCGGGGTTGGTCACATGATTCAATTCCCCGTGCGGCCATTATGAAGGCTGGCATATTTTGTCAGCATTAATTACAAGATGTCCGACAAGTATTGCATTCCGTGTGTGATCATCTTTGCCAATTGTCCTTGTCTTTTGTTTTTATCGGTATCAAAGTTATTTAATGTTGCTTTCAACGCATATATAGTTACAAGACGACTTGGTTCATTGTCTTGTGTTTGCTCTGCGTGATGTCATACAGACAAGTAGTAGATGTCGTCAACGTTGACCGTCTGTTTACTTCCCACGGGATTGGCCACAATTAATTGTCCATGCGGCGATTAGGACGGCTGGCATATTTCGTCAACATTAATTACAAGATGTCCCGCGAGTGTTGCTTTCCGTGTTTTCTCAACTTTGCCAATGTGTCTTGTCTTTTGTTTGTATCGGTATCGAGGTTATTTAATGTTGTTTCCAACGCATTTACAGTTACAAAACAACTTGTTCTTTTTCGTGTCATTGCTCTGCGCGACGTCATAAAGATAAGACGCATATGTCTTCAAAGTCAACTAGATGTTTACTGCAACACGAACACTAAAATGTTTGTCTTGTAACTGTATATGAGTTGAATGCGACACTAAAGAAACGCGAAACCGATGAAAACAAAAGGCAAGACATATTGACAATGTGGACAACACACGGAAAGCGACACCCGTGGGACATCTTGTAATTAACGTTAACGAAATATGCCGCCTATCCTAATGGTCGCATGGACACTAAATTATGATCAATTCCGAAGAGAAGTGAACAACCAGTGAACATAACGACATCTGCGACTCGTCTTTAGTTAATGCATTATAAGCGACATTAAACAACATCGATACCAATGAAAACAAAAGACAAGGCATATTGACAATGTGGACAACACACGGAAAGCAACACACGCTGGACATCTTGTAATTAATGTTGACGAATATATGCCACCTGTACTAATTGCCGCATGGAGAATAAATTGTGATCAATCCCGTGAGAATATAAGCAGTCGGTCAACATTGACAACACACGGAAAGCGACACTCGTGGGACGTCTAGTAATTAACGTTGAGGACATCTGCGGTTTGTCTTCATTGTATGCGTTGAAAGCGACATTAAACGATCTCGTTACCGATAAAACAAAAGACAAGACAGATTGACACTGTGGACTACACACGGAAAGCGACACTCGTGGGACATCTTGTAATTAACGTTGAGGACATATGCGACCTGTCCGAATTGCCTAACGGAGAATAAATTCCTTGACCTTCCCGTGGGGAGATACACTACCGGTCATATAAATGTCCGTGGTATATCTAATTAACCCATGTCCCGGTACCTCGGGCGGAGACGACGCCGGCTGTGTGTGTGTTAGTTTTTGTGTTTCATGCCAATTTCAGCAATTGTTCAGTCTGATCACGGCAGTGTTTCCTTGGTAGGTTACCGTTATTACTGGTCTATTTACCCTGACACCAGCGATTCAGTTGACATGCTTACTACACACTCATGAGGGCCAAAACGGGAAAGGCATTTCTATGTTTCAAAGTATTTCGTTTGACCGACCTTCCACTACACCACCGTGGTACATGTAGTACGCTGCGGACTGTTAATCCAGGGGTTGTGATTTCGAATCTCTTTTCGGTCAACATTCTCTCCGACATTTAAAACAATTCAATGCGACAGGCGTAATTCGTATTCCACCGAAGGGCTAACTAACAGTCTATGCGGAATAGGGCTCAGTTGTTTTGTTAAACAAATTGCTGCGTTGAGTACTGGTATGAGAACATTTTGAAAATAAATAAATTAATTTCGAAACTTCGTTAAGATAAAAGTATATGTATATTTATTGAACAGACTTGAAAACTATGTGTCAAAAGGAGATCTTACTGATTATGAGCATTTTATCCTCTAACCGCACTGTTTTTAAAATGAACTCTTCCCCTATCCTTCTAAATTCCTGCGACAAGTACATGTATTAACTCTAAAAGCGTTGAATTGCTTAAAGTAGACTCTTCTATGTTAGCCCAGCCCCGGGCTGCCAATCCAAGGTGAGTTTGTGAGTTAGAACCCCAGCTCCGCCAACATTATGTCTGTCGTTTGACAAAAGTCACTGTGACCAGAGCTACCACTGTTCTAACAGTCTATTTGGAAAACCAGCCAGTTGCTAGGAAAGTGTGTTGTGTCGAGTAATGGTGTGAGGAAATCTAGAAACACATGAGTAGGTGAACTGGCCGCCGTGATATGACTGATTTTTTTTAGAAAATGTCGTTAAACTCCAATCAATCAACCAATCAACTCTGCTATGTTCCAAATAAGTCTTCATTTCCTATTCAATGAGAGTTTGGGGATATTTTGATAACTGAGAGTGAATTAAACCCCAAATCGAAGTTTTAGTTTAAACATATTGTATTGTCGAAAATAACATTTCATTTTTAACAAACATACATGTGTATACACAGTCAAACTATTAAATATAGACAAAAGGGTCTGGTCACAAGTTCAGTCCGCCAGAGGTCCAGATAAGGAGGAGTAAACAGCTCTTTTACCCACAATATCTCTCTTATCATCCAACCAAACCCTATGATACGGGTACTCAAAAGAATCGTCTCAATGAGACGATTTGAGTATCGTCTCAATAAGACGATTCTTTTGAGTACATACAACACAGGATTAGAGGGTAAAATAAAGATTTTAGAACATGCAAAACTCCCCGTAGCCAGGGCTCTGAGTCCCTTAAATTTAACTTGCAATCTAATAATGTCTTCTATAACAGTAGCAATGTTATCAATTTTAACCTTTTGAAGACATTTATTCCTTTCCAGTTAAGTAGTTTAGTTTGACAATTGTACGAGAAGGCTCTACATACACTAAGAGTAATTAGTGAAGATAAGACAGAAACAAACATATCTAGTGTAAATAAAAGCCAGAAACAAACATATCTAGTGTAAATAAGAGACAGAAACAAACATATCTAGTGTAAATAAAAGCCAGAAACAAACATATCTAGTGTAAATAAGAGACAGAAACAAACATATCTAGTGTAAATAAAAGCCAGAAACAAACATATCTAGTGTAAATAAGAGACAGAAACAAACATATCTAGTGTAAATAAGAGACAGAAACAAACATATCTAGTGTAAATAAGAGACAGAAACCAACATATCTAGTGTAAATAAGACACAGAAACAAACATATCTAGTGTAAATAAGAGAGAGAAACAAACATATCTAGTGTAAATAAGAGAGAAAACAAACATATCTAGTGTAAATAAGAGACAGAAACAAACATATCTAGTGTAAATATGAGACAGAAACAAACATATCTAGTGTAAATAAGAGACAGACACAAACATATCTAGTGTAAATAAGAGACAGAAACAACATATCTAGTGTAAATAAGAGTACTACTGGAATAATACAGGTACTACTGGTAATAAAACAGGTACTACTGGTAATACTACAGGTACTACTGGTAATGATACAGGTACTACTGGTAATAATACAGGTACTACTGGTGATAATACAGGTACTACCGGTAATAATACATATTCTACTTGTAATACTCCTAGTACTACTGGTAATAATACAGATAGTACTTGTTATGATACAGAAAAAACAAATACATCGGTAATAATACAAGTTTCAAAACTCAAGATTTCATTCACAATAGAACAAATGTCCATATTGTACATACAACCTTACAAACACATTATAATCTTGAATCTACATGTACTAAATGATATTTATATCAATATTTCATATAGTGTAGAGAAGATGTGTTATCAAATGATGTAAACATCCATATAGATTTAAGTATTAACGGTTTAACTCAGTGAGTATGACATAAGCTTAAGATGGTTAAAGGTGTTGAACTCCAGATTATAGATAGACATTTCAAAATTTTGATCTCAATCTGAAGTTCAGCTCCTTTAATATTAAAAGATGTCGTATTCTTATTAGTTGAGAATGGTGATTGTGAAAATTAAAAATGCATCTATTGTATATTTATTGATGAAAGACCGTGATACATGTATAACTGGTACCCTGTTATAAGCGACTTAAAACAACATTCAAGCAAACAATAATCTCAACGCAAATACAAAAGGAAAATGTTGAGAGCGAAGCTTCATGACGAGACCAGTTTCAAGAATAAAGCGGGATAACTCTTTCGATGCAAAAGGTGCAGAGGACTAGATAAGAGGGAGTGAACTGGTCTTTACTCCAAACCATTTCTCAATCAAATCCTATGTTGTGGGTACTCAAAATAATCGTCTCACTGAGACGATTCTTTTGAGTACCCACAACATAGGGTTAAATGTCAAATAAGGATTTCAGAACATACAAAATACTGGTTATCTAGAGCTCTGCAATTGCAATCAATGCAGATTCAGGTGAGACAGATCTCAACGAGCTGTCTCTCCTAAAATGTGCATTGTTTGCCTATGAAACATTTATATTTACCAAATATATCCTGTTCGACGAAGAATGGAGAGGTCCAATTTTCAACATGGAAGGGTCGACTTTGTAAGATTCAGCAGTGAATGCATCCACTTTCAGTTATAATATCCTCCTGTTGCCTATACAAGTTACAATAAAAATGTCTTTCTTCGCATTAAAACTGGTCCTTTTCTACATTTGAGTCTGAAATGTATCCGTGAGGACATATCAACGTTCATAAAGCAACACAAGTCGTGTCAAGTCAGTTGAGAGGGGGGCAGAGGGCTCTACATCGGATACATATTACACATTCTAAAATCTTAATTTGACATTTCAAACCTATGCTGTGGGTACTCGAAATACGGTGATCGAACTCGCGACCTCTCATACCCGAGGAAGTGAAGGGTGCCATTAGAGCCCACATACTTGACAACCGAGGCTCATACGTGTTGTACAAACAGTGTCTGGTTTTATGTCTTTGATGTGAAATATATCACACTGGGAACAGTTCATACGTGTTGTACAAACAGTGTCTGGTTTTATGTCTTTGATGTGAAATATATCACACTGGGAACAGTTCATACGTGTTGTACAAACAGTGTCTGGTTTTATGTCTTTGATGTGAAATATATCACACTGGGATCAGTTCATACGTGTTGTACAAACAGTGTCTGGTTTTATGTCTTTGATGTGAAATATATCACACTGGGAACAGTTCATACGTTTTGTACAAACAGTGTCTGGTTTTATGACTTTGATGTGAAATATATCACACTGGGAACAGTTCATACGTTTTGTACAAACAGTGTCTGGTTTTATGTCTTTGATGTGAAATATATCACACTGGGAACAGTTCATACGTTTTGTACAAACAGTGTCTGGTTTTATGACTTTGATGTGAAATATACCACACTGGGGACCAGCTCATACGTTTTGTACAAACAGTGTCTGGTTTAATGTCTTTGATGTGAAATATACCACACTGGGGACAGCTCATACGTTGTGTACAAACAGTGTCTGGTTTAATGTCTTTGATGTGAAATATACCACACTGGGGACAGCTCATACGTGTTGTACAAACAGTGTCTGGTTTAATGACTTTGATGTGAAATATATCACACTGGAGACAGCTCATACGTTTTGTACAAACAGTGTCTGGTTTAATGTCTTTGATGTGAAATATACCACACTGGGGACAGCTCATACGTTTTGTACAAACAGTGTCTGGTTTAATGTCTTTGATGTGAAATATACCACACTGGGGACCAGCTCATACGATTTGTACAAACAGTGTCTGGTTTAATGTCTTTGATGTGAAATATACCGCACTGGGGACAGCTCATATTACGCTTCTAACGTGTGATGTGAGACAATTATTGTATTCACGTTCGCTTGTTTTTCTGCGAGAAGCTAGCGTGTGTTTGTGTTGTGTGTTGGCATGCTGTTTGACGCCAGTCTAAACAAAATCAGGTATGTCACAGCGTTTCTTTGGTGAATGTTCAGTACTTCCGAGTCATTTATTAAGTCGTGTGATAGATAACCTAACACTCGATAGCGCCATTTCTAATTTGTCTTTTTAAATAAATAGTGGACTTCCAATGAATCGAACATGTGATAACTCAAACACATCGTATAACTCGAATAGATTTATTGAATGGACGTTTCTTTTAAAAACATGGTAGCAGCAGTTCGGCATGCTCAGATGCAGCTGTTTTCTTGATACAATTGTGTCACTCACTTGTTGTTCATATTAAGAATTTAAGTGTAAATCAATTACAAACCGGAAAATACGTGAATAAATACAGAAGAACATTCAGAACTGCGACTTCGTCGTTTGAAACACGCCGAGTATTCAAAGTAATGTATAGGTCCATTCAGTCTTCGAGTACAACCTCTGTGTTGTAGTGCTAGACCGTCCTCCTCGGGTGCAGGTGGTCGCGGGTTCGATCGCCGGTCTGGTCATATGCAACACTTAAACAATAGACGTACTGGCTGCCCTCATTGGCGCTCAGGGTTTCGGGTTTAACATTACGAATTACTGCCTGGTGTTGGGATTAATGGGCAAGGAGTACTGGTAACTTACCCAGGAAACGCTGTGATATAACTGAACAATTGTTAAAAGCGGCGTAAAACACCAAACAATCAATCGACTTCGAGATTTTGCGGCGAGTTCCCTGCATAGATATGACGGTGTCAACCGGATATAGAAAAAGATGCTTTTTCATTGCGTCCCATTATAAAGTTACAACTTTCCCCGAATTAAATGTTCACTGCATATATGTGACTGTGTCAACCGTATATAGAAAAAGATGCCTTTATATTGCGTCCCATTATAAACTTACAATTTCAACGCGTAATCTTTCCCGGAATTGAACGTTCAAACCGATATAAGTCTCACAATATTGTATCAGGGGGGTTGAAGAACCATCTCGAATTTTGTAAAATATTAATGGAATGAATCACTCCACATGAAAAAGAAACATTGAGAAACTTTAAAACCGATTTGTTTAATAATGATTTAACGCCGTTTTCAACAGGTTTTATGTTATCGATTTGATAATGTCTGTCAGTTTAATCACTCATTTGTTTTTAATCTTTCTCGCTCCAGTACTTCACGAAACGTTTTTCCCAGGCCACTAGTTACCTTCCTAAATAATAGTTATAAGCTAATTATGGGTATACCAAACATGGACGTATCCCAAGCATAAACAGAAGACATTGCAAGTATGCAAAATATTATATAACAAGTGGAAACAATTTATATTGTTACTTTTGTACCACTTGTGTACCACTGTATATTTGTAATGTGTACAAGTACATTGGCAATAAAATATGTTTCAAGTTAAAGTAAGTAAAGTAAGCCCATTTAAGAGAAATAAATTACGCTAGTCAAAATACAACATTTCAATAAACTTAAAAGTGAATAACCGAGCAGAGGTTCGAACCAACGATATACGGGTTGATATTCATCGTCATTACAGGCTGAGTTTTCGAAGCCCGACATTCTTTGAAACTAATGTCGAACATACTTTTAGTAGAAAGTTCAAAAACATTTTTCAAAAAGAGACACGAAGCAAGAATGTGTGATGCGTCCGTATTTGTTGAAAATACATTCAGCAAAGTTTCGATTTCTTCTTATCCAGGAAAAGGTGATATATAAAGTGCATTGTGAAATATTCGTATTTAAATTCCATTATAGCTTGCGGCAATAACATTTGGGAATTATAATGTTGTTTATAAGATTCCAAACATATTAAATGTATTGAATTATTAAAAGGTTTCAAACACGATTTAACAGCTAACCCTTATTAACTTGATAAAGACGCAAATGTTGTTTCCGAATCCTGGATCATATTGTTTGCGAATCCTGAATCTTGTTGTTTCCGAATCCTGGATCTTGCTGTTTCCGAAACCTGGATCATGCTGGTTTAGGTCAAACAATGTAATTTCAGGTAAGATATCTCGTTCCGAGCCTTTGTCAGCGAAAGAGTTAATCTGATTTGTGCATTAAAATAACCTCATGTCAAGCTTAACGATGAGGAAACCATGTACAATAGTTCAGATTGTTGTCTATATGGAACCATCCCACCTGCAGGAGCTGAAGAGTTACATTGACTCCACTCATTCAAACTCATTAGAATGTGCTCTTATGGTTCAAGCAAGGGTCAGACTATGGCTGGCATTCGTATTTAGAGTATCCTAGCCACAGGTGCAAGAACATTACTATGTCTGAAAGGCGTAACAAATTAAAGTTGTTAAGATGTTAATGTGAAACTGTATGGTCTATTTGAATGGTACCTAATTGCACTGAAGACTAATACCCCTATCTCACCATCGCAGGATCGCTCGCGGAGACTCGCGGTATGAGCAGACGCGGTGCACCGCCAGTTTTGTTGACATTGCATGACGTAACAAATTTTTCACGGTGTCTACACGGTGTGTGTACGGAGTCACTACGGTGCGTGGCGGTGTGACTACGGAGTGTGGCGGATCGCTGCGGTTTGATGCGGACTGACTGGAATTTCCTCAATAGCTGCGCATAGCCACGGTGTCACTGCGGAAGGGGCGGTGTGACTACCTAAAGCGGCGGTGTGACTACGGAATGTCGCGGTGGAAGTACGGATTGGGGCGGTGGCAGTACGGCTACTGCGGAACGCTGCGGTGCAACCACGGCAAGAGTACGGTGCGTACGGCAAGAATACGGTGCGTACGAGAAGCGCGTTGTCGATACGGTTGGAGCGGCGGGTTGGGGCGGATTCGGCACCGCGGACTCCGCAGGGGAACTCAGAGGAGGTAGGACTGGCTGGTGCTTCTTCATGTTCATCAGATGTAGGAGGAGAAGGCTTCCTCTTGTTGGACTTTCCTCTCGCTCCTCCTCTCCCTCTTCCTTTTGGCATCTTGCACTGTAAAAGTTCCAAGGCAAGTTAAAGTTCATATGAGGTGAAGTTGTGATGATGTGATATTATGAAATGAGATGCGATGAGATGCTGCAAGGAGGTGTTGTTCTGCCAATAGTCTGATGTGAAATGATGCGACAAACAAGGCGGCCGCCTTTTATATTCCGCCAGGCAACGAACACTCCGTACTGACACCGTGCGGACACCGTGTTGGCACCGAAGACTCCGTCCTGGCACCGTATACTCCGTGGTGGCTCCGCTGGAACCGTCGACTCCGTAGTGGCACCGTACACACACCGCCAGTAGCTCCGTACTCAACGTACTGCAACCGTGTAGACACCGTAGTGGTACCGTGTATCCAACGCCAGCAACGCAGGAGCAAATGAGTACGGATCGCTGCGGAGTCAGTACGGAGCGTACGGTGCCACTACGGAGCGTACGGTGCCTACACGGTGTTCACGGTGTCTGTACGGTTCAAAGCGCTCCGCAGAAAACCTGCGAAAAAATTGAACATGTTTGCTAATTTCGCAGCTTCTCGCGGTGCCTCGCGGTGCATACGGTTTGTGGCGGAAGGTGGCGGAGCGTCGGCGGTGTCTACACGGTCCCCAGCGGTTCGCTGCGGTTCTCACACCGCGAGTCTCCGCGAGCGATCCTGCGATGGTGAGATAGGGGTATAACAGATTAATATCGTGTGATATTTAATTTCTATTGCGGCATTGAGATATGGCTTCCGCTCTCGGTGCAGAAACTCTAATCCCTATATCACAGAGGTGGTTACTTTAAACTAAATGATAGGAACGTGAGTCAAAGGTAGTGTTGTGATCCTGATTCTTCTGATCAGAGTTTACAGGGTTCTTTGATAATGGGTTAGAATGAGGCGGATTTACTAATTATTAGGATGACACCACTGGCTTAATTGAAATGTAGAAAGCCAGGACCTCAAGAATAACAAACACAAAATATAAATTAAAGAATAATTATTATAAATAATCCAAATTACATCAACATATAAAGCTAAAAGTTGCAGAATGTAAATCAAGTCTAATTGTTTGCTTAATAGCAAGACATTGTGCTCGAATTACATTCTACAAATTACCCTGCAGTCCGAAACAGTAAACAATAAGAGTTATACTGAAATTATACATTTTTGATGGCGAAATATGTATAACGAATAATAATAAAAAAACACACATGAAGGAACGGGTACTAGGTCCCTTTGAAGGCTAAAGGTCACCGCAGGGTGCCAAAGCAGGGAGAGAAATGTTATGGAATAATTTTTTCTGTAAGCACTAGATGACCTAGCCAACTCTCCACCTCAAATGTAAGTCTAAACACAGATTATGAAAAAAGTTTAAATTCTCATCAATTCCCATCTTAGAGAGTAACATATCAGTAAAAAACTAGGGTTGAACAGAAATCACTGCTATCCAGTAGAGAGGCAAATGACAAAAGTAACAAGGCTGTGAAAAGGCGTTGGTGATATTACAATCTCAAAGCCCTATCCACAGCCTTGCCGAGCAAACCAGGGCATTTAAACTTAAACTGCAACTGTTCCAAATGACATTGCGGAAGGACAGTTTGTGGGGTCTACCCAAAAGCTTTGAGTATAGCCTTGTTGAGGTTGATAGAAATTATAACCATTTAACAATATAAACTAAGCTATATACATAAAACATATCCAAATTTAACAATATAAACTAAGCTATTTACATAAAACATATAACAATTAATCAATATAAACTAAGCTATTTACATAAAACATATAACAATTTAACACTATAACCTAAGCTATTTACATAAAACATATAACAATCGCGCTCAGGGGTTAAGGGTTGTGGATGTACCGGCCACTATCAGTAGCCCATTCCAGGTCGTCTGCACTTACTGGGAAATTGAATAATCTGTGCTAGTTAGAAAATTGCATAATCCGATTATTTAACAATACACTAACCCCAAACCCATAATTAACGACAGTAGGCTTCGTTTCTTACCAACTGTTTCAGGACACTTTGTGATCTATTTGAATGGTATCTAATTGCACGGAAGAATAACAGAATAAATATCGTGTAATATTTCATTTCTATTGCGGCATTGAGATATGGCTTCCGCTCTCGGTGCGGAAACTTTAATCCCTACACCACCGAGGTGGTTACTTTAAATTAAATGATAGAAACGTGAGTCAAATGTAGGCTCTGTTTCTTACCAACTAAATTATAGGAATGTGAGTCAAAGGTAGGCTTTGTTTCTTACCAACTAAATTATAGGAATGTGAGTCAAAGGTAGGCTTTGTTTCTTACCAACTATTTAAGGACACTTTGTGATCTATTTGAATAGTACCTAATTGCACTGAAGACTAACAGTAAAATATCGTGTGATATTTAATTTCTATACTGCGGCATTGAGATATGGCTTCCGGTCTCGGTGCGGAAACTCTAATCACTACATCACCGAGGTTGTTACTCTAAACTAAACGATAGGAACATGAGGTAAGCAAACGAGTCCTCCATCAGGCAAAACATAAACAAAGCAGCTCTCGATAAATGTAGAAATTCCACCATTTCTAGAGGATTTGATGAGGCGGAATTTGAACAGCAGATAGAGTGAGAACAATACTTTGAAATGAATTTGTGAAATTAATGTTGAAATACAAACTCTGTTTTTGTAATTTTGTTACTTTTTTAAAAACAAAAAGTGCCACGTCAATTTTTTGAGAAAGTATACTGTACAAAAAGTAATGGATCCAAAAAACAACAATGATAAAACTGACATAACCGATGGTAAATCAGAAGATTATAAACGGAAAAGACCAACTGTTTCTAGTACTAGTGAGTTGGATAACAGTATTGTAGAAGAGAAAGCATTAGATAAACAAAAGAAGAAGAAAAGTAAACAGAAAGGTGATGATGATAGACAACAACAAACCATGAAAGAATCTGAAATCCCTAACTTAACTCATCAGATGAACAAAATCAACTTAAAGCTAGAGAAGTTAGACGATTCAGTTAAAACTGTGAATACAAAGCTAGGGAACGTGATGGTAAAGGGTGATGGATCCATCAAAACAATGATGAGAGATATAATGACAGAAATGTTTACAGATATGAAGGAAAATCTTCTACAAAGTATAACACATAATATGGAAGTATTAGAAGGAAAGTTATTCGAAAGAGATCAAGAATGTTACCAACTTGAGAAGGAAATGAAAGAATTAGAGGTCAGTTTGGAAGATCAGAAGTCAAAAAATGAAAGTTTAGAAAACGAAATGCACAAGATGAACGAAAATAGGATGAAATTTGAAAACCAATCAGAACAGTACAGCAGAAGAAACAATATTACAATAACAGGTATAAAGGATAACACTAAAGGAGAGACTGCACTAGAAACAGCTAAGAAAGTAGTTCAACTAATGAGAGATAAAGACATATGCGATTTGTCAATAAATGACATAGATATCGCCCATAGGCTCCCAAACAAAGCAAATGAGAACAGACAAGTTATTGTAAAATTAATATCAAGAAACACTAAACATGACATAATGAAAAACAAGAGTAAACTAAAAGGCACCGGAATATACCTCAATGAAGATCTGACCAGCATCAACTTTGAAGTGTTAATGTCAGTGAAGAAGAAAATGAAAGAAGAAGTTAAAGACGCATGGACACAAAATGGTAAAATATTTTACAAATCCCATACAGACAAGATATATCTAGTCAAATACGAAGATTACCAACTCTGGCTGGAGATGTCATGGCCGTAAAAGAAACTATGTGAGAACAGTTGTTGTTGTTTTAAATAACAAACATTAACTTTTTTGTACAATATAGTACAGTCGATCCAATGTTGTTTTAGTACATACACTGCTCATGAAAAGTTTAAATCATGTTAATCCTTAGCCCGCTTTGTCAAAAATGATTTGAACTCTTTTTTAGATTATGTTGAGGGTAATTAACGATGAAGATCAGTGTCGGGCAGTATATGTATACTCTTTTATACTGATGTTCACCGGTAACATGTTATTATAATCACACTGTTACAACATAGGAATAGTGTGTTGTTAGGAGTGAAAAGGGTAAAATCCAAGTGTTACTGTATTGTGTAACAAAATACATGTATCTACTAGTAGATAGTTCATATTCCATCCTCATCACTCTTCTATCTCCTCGTCAACTTAACCTCCAAATTCAACTTCTCCTCATGTATTCATATACTCATTTACTTCAACTCCGCAACTCTTCTCTCTACCGGACTGTGATTGGTTTTATTACGTATAACAACTCTGCTCATAAATGTTATAGATAAAACTATATGTACTTTTAATGTTAAGGGTTTGCAAAATAAACAAAAACGCTTGCAAATGTTTAAATGGCTAGAAACAAGTAATTTCTCTGTTTGCTTTCTACAAGAAACCCACATAGCATACCCCTTAAATAAAAAATTTAAAATGGATTGGGATGGGCCTTGTTATGTTAGTGGTAGTAAAACAAATAAAGAAGGAGTAGCAATACTTATTAATAAAAATTCAGGAATTAGTGTAAACAACTTTACAGAAATTATAAATGGTAGATTAATAAGTTTAAATATTACGATACAAGATAAAGAAATTCTGTTGATAAATATTTATGGACCAAACTATGATCGAGACAAACATGTATTTGACACACTTAAAGAATTGTTATCAAACAATATGGACCAAAATATCATTATAGGCGGAGACTTCAATACAGTCTTAAATGCTGATCTAGATAAAAAACACGGCAAAACCGATACCAATAAAGGATGTAGACAGATAATAAAAGACATTATATCCGGTTTTAACCTCATAGATATTTGGAGATTCTTAAATCCAACACTCAAACAATTTACATGGCATTCAAACACTAAACCTACTATATTTAGTAGGCTAGATTATTTTTTAACTTCTGAGTGTCTGAATAACATAGTAACAAGTTGTAAAATCAAACCGGGATATAAATCAGACCATTCAATAGTCATATTACATATTAACTTAAACAAATATAAAAAAGGTCCAGGTTATTTTAAAATAAACAATTCCCTATTACTTGACAACATGTACATACAGAACATTAATTCGTGTATAAATGAAACAATTGACACTAACGTATGCACCCCCAATACAATGTGGGAAATAATTAAAGGCAACATTAGAAATTATTCTATTAAGTATGCAACACATAAGAAAAAAGAACGATCAACGAGAGAAAACAGTATTTTAAACCAAATACAAACACTTGAACAAACCATTTCAAGGAATTTGACCCCCAATGAAAACGACATAAATTCTCTAAATAATCTCAAACAAGAATTAGATTATATAACCACTGTTAAAATAAATGGTTTCATTCTGAGAGCTAAAGCCACTCATATAGAAAACAATGAAAAGAATTCTAAGTATTTTGCTAATTTAGAAAAAAGACACTGGGAACAAAAGATTATTCACAAGTTAACAATAAATAACAAGGAAGTTACAGATGCAAATGAAATATTACACGAAAAAAAAGAATTTTATGAAAAGCTATATAAGAAACGAAAAACGTCTGACATTGATCTTGATTTCTTTGATGGTAACTTACCAACACTGAATGATGAAGATAAAAATGACTGTGAAGGGCTTTTGACTGAACAAGAATGTAAAGAAGCATTATTTGATATGAAAAATGAAAAAAAGCCCAGGTTCTGATGGTTTAACTGTAGAATTCTATAAAACATTTTGGGGTATATTAAAATCACACTTTATTAAATCAATCAATTATTCATTTGAACATGGCTCTCTTACTGTATTACAACGACAAGGTCTTGTATCTTTAATACCTAAATCAGGAAATAAATTAGATGTTCTTTCAAATTGGCGTCCAATAAGCTTATTAAATATTGACTATAAAATAGCATCAAAGACAATATCAAACAGAATAAAAAAAGTTCTACCAACAATTATAAACCCATGTCAGACAGGTTTTATCAAAGGACGCTATATTGGGGAAAATATTAGGTTGATTCAAGAATGTATAGAATATTTAAACAATACCAATAAACCAGGATTACTTTTCTTCGCAGACTTTGAAAAAGCTTTTGATAGTATAAATCATGATTTCATGTTCAAATGTTTAGAAAAATTTAATTTTGGACATTCTTTCATACAATGGGTTAAGCTGTTTTATCGAGATATAAATAGCAAAATTATTAACAATGGTAATCTTTCGGATAGTTTTCCGGTAGAACGAGGAGTAAGACAAGGCTGTCCACTGTCCTCTTATCTATTCCTTTGTTGTATTGAAATACTTTCCAACTGTATAACAAAAAACACAGATATATAAGGAATAATAATTGAAAGCAAAGAGATAAAACAAAGCATGTTTGCAGATGACGCGACATATCTTACCAATGGATCTGAAAACTCATTCATGTCACTAATGAAAACACTAACACAATTTGGCGATATATCAGGACTTAAACTTAATACTGCGAAATCAACTATATTGAGAGTAGGAAGCCTAAAACAGAGCGATTTAGAATACAACAAATGTAAAAGATTTATTTGGACATCAAAATCAGCAAAAACATTAGGCATCACATTTTCTAATGACATCACAATCAATTTAGAGAAAAACATACTACTAAAACTTCAAGAATTTAAAAATGTTTTAAAACAGTGGCATCACAGAAAATTAACACTACTTGGGAAAGTAACAGTTTTAAAAACCTTTGCATTACCAAAACTTATCTACCCTCTGTCGGTCCTAGAAAATCCACCAAATTACATTCTAGACGATATAAATAAAACCATTTTCGAATATTTGTGGGATAAGAAACCAGACAAAATTAAAAGAAAAAATGTAATACTGTCAATCGAAAATGGTGGCATAACTATTCCAAACATATATTATCTAATAAATTCTTTAAAAGCTGGCTTGGTAAAGCGTTACTTAGATGTCAAAAATAAAGGTTTATGGAAAATGTTTTACAAAAGAATCCTACACAAATATGGCGATCACTTAATCTTTGAATGTAAACTAACTGAAGCAGATATACACAAAATGTATAAAGAGAACACGTTTCTGAAAGATATCCTTATTTCATGGCAAAAGATTCAAATTGGTCTACCAAAAAATAATATAAAAAAAGAAATCATCTGGAACAACACTGAAATAAATTATTACGATTTTGAAACATTTAGATACATGTTTAATTTAAGATCAAACGATTTTTTGAAATATTACAATATAATCGGAAATATACCAATCATTATGGAAAATGCAATAAAAACTGAAACTTCGATAAATGTTGAAAACGAACAATTAATAAACAAGATTGTAGAAATAAAGAAAGTAAATAAATTTTTGTATAAAATTCAAATACCACAAACAACCTTTTTAACAAAATATGAAGAAAAATGGGAAAGATCTTTGAATGTAAAAATAGATTGGAAAAGCCATTATGTTATACCGTTTAAATCAACAACTGATACATCATTGAGAAGTTTCCAATATAAATATTTAACTCAGATCTTACCTACAAATAAAGATTTGCATAATTATAAATATAAACCATCAAGTTTGTGTGACTTCTGCTCAAGTTACGTTGAAACTATCGAACATTTGTTTTGGGAATGCAGATATGTACAGATTATTTGGAATGAATTAATAGCATTTCTTAACACCAAGAACATAAACATAACTATCAATTTAATAGATGTTTGTCTTGGAACTTTTAAAGGTGGTGTCGATAACATTACTGTGAATTATATCATCATTCTCATGAAACATTATATATTTAGAACAAAACAAACAAACAACATCCCTGCTTTCAACTCCTTTATTAATCATTTGAACAGCAGGATCAAGGTAGAACAAGAAATCGCTCTATTAAAAGACCGATCAGAACTTCACAACAGGAAGTGGATAAAATTCACAAACCTTTAATAAAAAACAACACAATTATGGTTTAAACCAATTGAATCACAGTCCAACCCTTATTAACTCAATTTTTCTACTAGTCATCTTTCTCCTTTTCCACCTCTCATCATTATCATGATCTCCTCCTTCTAAGTTCTTCTTTGTAAAAATAGAAAACATTGCAAGAATATAAAAATGCATGATACATTACATCTTTGTTTTCAAAATGGATGACATATATTTGAAAGATTTAATTGTTGTTTATATTGTATCATGTACTTATGTAAATCTTGTGTGAAATAAATAAAAAAAAAAAAAAAGGAACGTGAGTCAAAGGTAGCCTTTGTTTCTTACCAACTATTTAAGGACACGCTGTGATCTATTTGAATGGTACCTAGTTGCGCTGAATACTATACATTGAAACGTGTCAGATTTCATGTCCTGTGGTGGTAAGTGACGGTTGTCATCACAGCAAGGTTATACATATCATGAATATCTGTATCTAAGTCATCAATTTACTACATAATTATGCGAGTTTCTGTGATAACTGACATAGCTCGAGATAAGAAGAGTATTTCACATCCCCAAATCATTATTTGATCATAAAACCATATGTTGTGGGTACTCAATAGAATCGTCTCAGTGAGACGATTCAATTGAGTACCCACAACATAGGGTTTAGTGGAGTCATGAGAGAGAGATGGATGAAAAGAGACCAGTTCACACCTCCTTATCTAGTCCTCTGAGTACAGACTCATTGCTACTATAACCTGTTGATACACGGGGTGTATATAGAACCTCCTAAAACGACAAGTGCTCGACGAGTGTTCGAAAAAAGCTGTTATTTGATTCGTTGCTACGGCTAGCACTTATTTTACTGTTTTCTTTTGTGATAGTATAATATAAACTTACATTTGGTAATCAAGTATTGGTATAAGACGTATTGTAGCGCTGCGTAAATTATTTCTTTATTCAAACGAAATTTATTTGATTAAGTTAAAAGTGGGTTAAGCAGGAGATCTCTTAGAGTGATGTTGATGCAGATTGGTACATTTGTTCGCGTTAAAACGCGTTTTAAATTCGCTTTATTACGACGTTCTTGTTCGGTATTTACTTTAATAAAAAGAGATTGTTAAAGTAGCAACACGTTGTTTTGTATTGTTCTACAGGTAGCGTTAGGCAACGTACATCTCGCGAGACCGAAGATTAAGAGAGATATCAATTTTCCTCACGCTCCGAGTAGACAATTTAAAGCCGCCTATCGCTAATGCAACATACTTTTGCTTTTGGTGTAAAGCTATTAATATGATGTGGATAGAAATAATACAACTTATACAAAATTATGCAAAGCTTTCCAATTTATTTACTGTTTTTTGTTTTACGCCGCTTTCAACAAATTTTAAGTTATAACACGCCATTTCCTGTGTAAGTTTATCTTGACACCAGACAGTGAGTCAGTTTGCTAACTGCGCAATCCTGAGTGCCAAGAAGGGCAGCAATTACTACCATTGTTGATTCTTACAGAAATAACACGTTTTACGCTGAGATGCCAAGGACGTCACAAGACATTATTTTGAGTGGGGTGTATCACATTTAAGTATCGTCAAGTTACCATATTTGGTAATGTTTTTGAAATTTTTCTCTGAAGTGTAGTTTCTGCGTCTGACATTGTGCATTTATTTAAGCCAGAATATGTTCATGAACATGTAATTGCGCATTTGAATTATTTACTAATCCCAGATGCATCTGCAACAGTTTTACATTATGAGCCATTTTCCTCTTTTGCCACAATATTTTCAACTCTGTTCAGGAATAAAACGTCCATCTATGAATGGTTTTCATGATGAGAACTTTTGCCAAAATGTTTCCAATCCTTTTTTAGGAATTAAACGTTATTCTATAAATAGTTTTCATATTTTTGACAAGTCGTCTGCTGCAATGAATGTATTGTATGCGAGTAGGGTTAAACGAGTCGGACAATTCTTATGAAATCGTCTAGACCTGAATCCGACAAACTGCCAGCATACAGCTTGTCACTATGGAAACAAAGGACACCATTGTAAGCGCCGGCACGTGCAGATGATAATAAATGATGTATCTTAAAGCGTCGAGGAGTGGAGTTAGAGATGATTTCCAAAAGGTCACTACCTGAACAAAAAAAGACTTTGCCATCTGCTCCAATACATATCCCTTGTGGAGGTGACCCTGTAATGATGTCTTTTAACAAAATATTACCCTCAAAGTCTAAACATTTAACTTCATAGTTTGAGTTATCAGTCAAAAATATTGTATTGACATCAACAGCAAAATATGGAAGACATGAAACGATTTCAGTTTTGATGATTTTTAAAATGTCCCCGTCCTCAGAAAGCATATATATAGAGTACTGAAAGTCTAAAGGAGAAGGTTTCTCATCACAGAGTGTAAACATCTTATTCTCGCAACATTCTATTCGATAGCAAGGCTTGTTCATTTTAATGATTGTATGTCTTAATGTCATATTTTGTTTTACATTGAGAACCAATATCTGTTTTATCCTTGGAAATGTTACTGCTACTAAATATTGCTGATTCCCTTTAATTGTATAGTTTTCGTTACCATTTTCTTTTGTTCCTTGTACCTTTTCAAGTGCAGTAGACGTTTGACTATTTTTAAGTTCCGTTACGTCGAATGGAAAAGAACCGAACTTTATATAGCGGCGTATTTCTGCCGAGTTAACATCAAATAGTTTGATACACCAGTTAGACGAGTCGCATATGACCCAACCGTTATATCCAATACCAGACATGCCTGTAACACTACAATCCATCTGGTCTAAGTCATGCTTTATGTATATCTGATTACACATTGCAATATGTGTTTCCATTATCTTCTCTCGCCTTCCATCCTCTTTCATTAGATCAAGGAAATCAGCTTTTATCCATTTTGTAGTATCAAAATCACTACAACAAAGTCCATGAAGTTTCTCACACATTCTGCATACATATTTCTCGCATTCAAAGCACATATCTTCAGCTATGCTGTGAAAATCTCTGCAATACTGACATTTAGCGTAATTTAATTCAGCTTTTCGTGGTATGGTAATATCGTCGAATCTAACGTTTTCTGCGTCTAGTTCCTGTTGCATCATCTGGCATGATTTGTTCGCCAACTGTTCAATCTCAACTTCATCTTTCTATTTCTGTGATATGCGAACACGATAACCAATCTCAACTTCATCTTCCCTTTGCTGTTGAGCTTTGCGTGGAAACAGTGGTGGAGCATAACTACGTTGTTTTCTTTCGTGTTTCTCATGTGAAGATTGATTAATTCCCATTCTTATCGTTTATATCTGAAAGCATACTATCTGCAAAATCACATAACACACTATTTGTGTTATATGTGTGACATGTACTTCTTCGGGAAAATACTTTATGTTCTGCTGCTTTATAACAATACCATTTGATCTCGTTAATTGGAATTGTTCTGTTTATATTGTGCTGCTTTATAACAGCACGCTATACACTCGTTAATTGTAATTGGTCTGTTTACATTTTGCTGCTTTATAACAACACGCTATGAACTAATTAATTGTAATTGTTATGTTTACATTGTGCTCGTTAATTGTAATTGTTCTGTTTACATTGTGCTCGTTAATTGTAATTGTTTTGTTTACATTGTGCTCGTTAATTGTAATTGTTCTGTTTACATTGTGCTGCTTTATAACGTTAATGTTCTGCTGCTTTATAACAACACGCTATAAACTCGTTACTTGTAATTGGTCTGTTTAGATTTTTCTGCTTTATAACAACACGCTATAAACTAATTAATTGTAATTGTTATGTTTACATTGTGCTCGTTAATTGTAATTGTTCTGTTAACACTGTGCTGCTTTATAACGTTAATGTTCTGCTGCTTTATAACAACACGCTATAAACTCGTTACTTGTAATTGGTCTGTTAATATTCTGCTGCTTTATAACTAATCGCTATAAGCTCGTTAATTGTAATTAATTTTTTTAGATTCCTATTGCATTCTACTGTTTTATAACAATATGTACATATGCTGATCATATCCCGAAAACTATTCACAGACATTTCAACATACACTCTAATATACACCGTGTAATCGATAATTGATATTTAAACAGATACTTTTATATCACAAAGGTACTAAATATATTTCACGAAATGTGCGTTCTAATACGTATATTAACTGTTAAGCTTATACACTTTAAACAAGAGGGCCATGATGGCCCTGGAATCGCTCACCTGAACTATGCAAAGTGACTTGACATGCCTTAGGGCATAACAACCCCGCCCCCTGGTGGTCATGTTTTGACCAATCAAATGGCTTGAAAGAATCTGAATTTCTACAAAATATTTGAAAATCGACCAGAAAGAGAATCGGAAGCGAAGATTTTTAAAGTTTCCTATATATAAACATACAAGGCAAAACAGATCCGCCCCCTGGTGGTAATGTGTTTTTATCAATCAACATGGCTTGAAGGAATCTAATAGAGGGTCGCCCAAGGAACATTACTACAATTAGTTTTGAAAAATCAACTGTACACTTTCAGAGGAGTGGATTTTTTTTTAAATTTTTCACTATAGCCATATAAGTCAAAAAAGCCCCGTCCCCTGTTAGCCATGTCTTTTTTACTAATCAACATGGCATGAAGGATATCTAATAGAGGGTCACCCAATGAACATTTCTACAAAATTATCTTAAAATCGGCCAACCAGTTTGGGAGAAGAAAAACTTTAAAGTTGTTTTGGTTTGGTTGCCATGGAAACCACACAAATTAAGGAATTCTGGTTAGGTCATTGAGAGGATGCTTTCTGTGAAGTTTCACCCAATTGACAAACTGGTTACTGGGGAGAATATGTTGACTGACGGACGACGGACATATGGCGGTCACAATAAATCACCTCGAGCACTTCGTGCTCAGGTGAGCTAAAAGGGGAACTTATCTTTTATATGCAATAGCAATTGGTTAAAAAAGAATGAACTTATACTAACACAATTGCAGAACATGTGTAAAAAAAATCTTATGATTGATATTATTTTCAATGCTTCCTAGATACTCAACCAGAATATGCACCACACATGTGTGAACTATTTTAAATTTGAATCAACTCTCACATTATTCAAACCAAGGATCTTTGAATTCCAAATCAGGAACCCTCTGACACATTTCCAATAACACATAATCAATATAATTTCTTGTAACCCTTTCCTACATAAAGACTCTTTATAATGGCCCTGCAGCAGATGGCATTTGAGTACATAGTTGCAAAAGAAGATATTGCTCAGAAGGAGCAATTTCTCCCATTGCCACATTGTTTTTAACTCTATTTAATAATTTGACTTATCTATAAAGATGTTTCTTTCCTTTTTTGCCAGGTCTAGTTGCAGATTTGATGTATGTGGAAAAGGGTTATTACAAGCAAAACCATCTTACCAGGTGTTGCAAAATCCTTGTTCATTGGACAATCCTCCTCTGGAATGAACACATGTGTCAACACAGTCACTATGTTGTTACAGGGAGTAGACTCGCTATAACACTCCTTTAGGGTCAGTGTCGTCAAATATGCATCATATGTTACCAGTGGATCCGGCTGGATTCTATATAGAACAAAAGAAACTTTATAAAGCTGCATCACTTTTTTTTATTTTTTTGGGAGCCCCCCTGTGCAGCTGGTTTCGTTTTTCTATTTCTAGCTCTGGCAAGCTCTTCTTCAGTTTGAATGATTGTTGTTGAGTGTCACCTAAGGAACATTTGAAATTGGGACAGCTGTTTTCAAACAGGATAATTTTTTTAGGTAAACAAGTAACTGAATGTATTAAGAATATTAAATCAACAGCATACAAGTGGACTTCTGGAAAGGGAGAGAGCATTAATAAATAAAGTATAAGTAACAATTCAAACTTACTCAATTTCATAAACACCATACAGGGCAAACACTACTGGTTTTGCTAACAAAAATAAAACATGAATATAGATATATACAAGAGGAGCATGATGGTCCTATATCGCTGACCTGATTTAATTTAATTTAAGACGTTTTTACAATGCACAGGAAAACAAGCCCCGCCCGCTAGAGGCCATGTTTTTCATCGGATCCGAGTAATTTGAACAATCTTGTAAGGAGGTCTCTCAAGGAACATTACAGCCATGCTATTTTTTAAATCGGGTTTTTACAATGCACATATAATGAAAAGAAGCCCCGCGCCCTAGAGGCCATGTGTTTGGATCCAAATAATTTGCAAGAAGATTTTCAAAGTTTTTACAATGCACATTTAACGGAAACAAGCTACGACCCCTGTTGACCATAGTTTTCAATGGATCGGAATCATTTAAACAATCTTGGTAAAGGTTCTCCAAAGGAACATTTGTGCCAAATAATTATTAAATTTATTTCCCCTTTTCTGATGCCGCAGCAACCAATGTTCTACATGGAATTAAACTCTTTTAACAACTTTGAAAGAGGACCACCTAAGGAACATTCCTATTAGATTATTATGAAATCAATCCGTTGTTTTACGAGAAGAAGTTGTTTGTAGCAAAAGGTGAACGGACGGACGGACGGGTTACCCTGCGCGGCAATAATGTTTATACTGGTATACTTAAGAGGCCTACTACCTTCACTACGATGAGGTCAAGGTATTTGTTACTCACTGTATCGAATCTACAACGGTAAATGGATATTTGAATTAATCCACACTGTATCGAATCTACAACGGTAGACGAATATTTGAATTGATTCACACTGTATCGAATCTACAACGGTAAATGGACATTTGAATTAATCCACACTGTATCGAATCTACAACGGTGGATGATTATTTGAATTAATACACACTGTATTGAATCTACCAAGGTAGATGAATATTTGAATTAATACACACTGTATTGAATCCACAACGGTAGATGGATATTTGAATTAATCCACACTGTATTGAATCTACATTGGTAGATGAATATTTGAATTAATCCAGTATAAATCGCTGCACAATTTCTTACGTTGTCAAGACATTGGGTTTTATATATCCCGACATCAATGCATGTGTCAGTCGTAATGCTACCCGGTAAGCCTGAGCGCCAGGGATGTAAAGCAATTACTACCAGCTTCAAAGTATTTGCTAAATTAAAGACGTTTCGCGAATTTGCTGTCAGGTTGCATTGAAAAAGGAGCAAAATTACTAAGTTTCTATTGATTGTGTTGTATTTGAAATGCATGTTGATTTTGTCAATTAGTGTATGTTTAACCGACCGTAATATATATCAACTAATAGTTGAATCAAACTTCTGTTAGCGGACACCACTGTCGAGCAGCCAGCTAGCATTAAGCAACTGCTTTGGGATTAAGAAAAACAACATATACTTCTTTGACGTAAAAACCCTCTACGTCAAAGTACAAGAAGATAATAACTGTATGAACACTTTTTCTTTCTCCCTACAAAAAATAGCTAATTGACATAGTTTTCTATAATAATAAAGGAACCGTGTTGTACATTTTCCAAAAGGATAAAACAAGAAACCAACTATTATGTTAGAGATTATTTAGCAATTACTAGGGCACGTCTCAAAAAGAGGCGGGAATTCGCGACCGTCTCAACCTCTTTTTGCAGCCGGTCAATTCGATGTGTACCATTACATAACTTTATCAAATAACTAAACAGTTGATAAAATGCAATGATCGTCCGCAGGGGTACAATGTTATTTGTCACAATTTGTTCAACTCTTTGCAATAATTATACTTTGATTAATAGTTTTTCCATATGTTTGCCCTTCTTCTACTCCTAAACACGGGAATGTTCATTTGGGCGCTTTTCTCTAAAGTTGATCGAATAATTGATTTATATGTTGAAGTTTGGTTGCTGCAGCATCAGAATAAGAGGGGGGGGGGGGGGGGGTGTCAATACGTTTTGCCCAATTTAAAACTTATTCAAAGATTTTCAATTGATCTACCGTTTTTTGTTTTACGCCGCTTTCAACATGTTTTAAGTTATATCACGGCGTTTCCTTTGTATATTACCAGTACTACTGGTCCATTTTCCTGATACCAGACAGTGAATCATTTTGCTTACTGTAATCCTGAGCGCAGCAATTACTATCATTGTTGAAGTCTTACACAAACAAGAGCACCGCGTACGGCACAGACGCTCGACTGATATAAAACAGAAAAAAAGCTGAGCTGAACAAAAAGGCTTAACCGGGCGACCACGCAGCCACCGCCGCCGCCGCCGCCGATGCCGACGCCAGGGTCATGACAATAGCTCTCGTTTTTTTCAAAAGTCGAGCTAATAATACGTTTTAGGCTGAGACGTAAAGGACGTCACGCGATAATTTTGAATTAGGTGAATCACATTTAATTGACGTCACATTTAATTGACGTCACATTTAATTGACGTCACATTTAATTAACGTCACATTTAATGTCACATTTAATTGACGTCACATTTAATTGACGTCACATTATCATATTTGGTGATGTATTTGACAGCGACTATAAATGTGGTAAAAGAGTGAGATTCACACTCCAATCATACATTAAAGTATGTATATTAATTGTTTTATTTCTTTATTAAGATATTACAATTTGTGTAACTTTTTTTTAAGTATGTTTCAAAAGTTATGCTAGATATAAAGTAAATGGAAAATTATGTTGCAGTAGCGAAACGTGGCTTTGTATTTACAACACGATCTTCGGTCTCGGGAGATATCAATTTTACACACTCTTCATTGTACAATACGAAACACAGTATGGCTAAAGCAACATGTAAATATATAGGGGGACATCCGTTGACTGGTTTCGTCCTCTGTTTTAAAAACTAGTATGCAGTAATTTTACTATAAAAGACGTGTGTTTTCATAAACAATAAAATATCATTTTAAAATTGTAATAATATTATTCGAAATAGTATGATAAATGTTCAGTTTATAACGATTTCTTAAAATAAGTAGTAGTGGTAGCAGTTTAAGTTGTGTCATTATACATAGTTTCGTAATAAATAGTAGAATAGTAATTAACAAGAGCTGTAGGAGGACAGTGCGCTCGACTATATGCCGCTTATTCACAAAAGGCACTTTTTCATTATGTTGCACTTAAGTACTAAGTACTATTACATCATATATATTCTATATGTAAAAGCAAATGAATAAATACATACATTTAAATATATATAATTTAAAAAATCAAATTTCGTAAGTCAATCAAGGGCCATAACTCCTTATTTAAGATACAATGGAGTTATCTTACCTAATTTTGTGATGGTCCTTAGCAAATGTATGAAATGAAGTGATTTGAATGAAGGATAATGGAGATGTAAATGAAAATGCCTTGTCCAGCTTGTCCTAAAACATTAACCTGACGCCGAAACCGATGTGAGTAGTAAAGTCCTCATTATTTTCTATAAGTCGAGCTAAAAACGAAACTTTAAAAAAGGTTTTCCAAATGTTTAACACCAAAACCCGTTTGATATATTAAAGAACTATATTTGATAAACGAATGATCACAATAAGAAATGAATGTAACCAAAATTTATGAATTCATCTCAAATTCTCAAAATCAACCAAATATCATGTTTTTACCCCCAAAGAAGGTCACAATCAGCATCCTCAACAAACATTGTGAAGAAAGGTATTATATGTAATATATTCCAAATATGAAAGCCCTAACACAAGTACTTATTGAGAAATCATGTTTTTTAACCCAAAAACCCTCGCGTTCAGGTCATTGTGACCTTGACCTTTGACTCGATGACATCAAAATGAGTTGGATTCATCTACTGGTCACGCTTAACTTTCATGTAAAGTTTGGGGACCATATGTTCAGTGTTATTAATCCGGCAAGCTTTGGTCTACCGACGGACAAACTGATCTACAGCCATATACCCCTCTTCTTCGAAGGGGGCATAATAAATGAAAATTCAAACTTTAACCACCCCAAATCATTGTTTTACCCCCAACACGTAGGTCACACTCAGCATCTTCAGCATGCAGTGTGAAGAAAGCTATAAGATGTAACTATATTCCAAATCTGAAAGCACAAATACTTATGAATGAAAATGCCAACTTGTCCTAAAACTTTAACCGGACGCCGACGGAGACGACGACGCTGGTGCGAGTAGTAAAGCTCTCATTCTTCTTCGAATAGTCGAGCTAAAAAGGCCAGATAAATACATATTTTGAGCCGTCTCACGAGAAAAACAAAAATTGTTGGCTCGGCGTTAATCATCGACCTGGATCCGCATAAGCATGCCGCGCAGATTAACCCGGACAGGCACTATTCGCCTTCTGTGGATTTTCTGTTTCAAGAATCATTACTTTATACCTCTATCACCCAGTGACGGAAAGTGTCGGCTCGGGTTAGCCTTCGCGGACAGCGCTGGCTGGACCGATATATTACGCAGAGTCCAAATTGTTGATTTTCTCGTAGTTTGGCTCATATTGTATTGTCTGCTGCGGATCATACCTCGATTTTATTTCATCTCTGCTTTGAAAACACGATATACTGATGAAGCCATAAACGGCGTCTGCAAAAGCATCAATTAATAGTATCATTATAAGTAATAGTTTAAAACACAGCAGCACAGAATATATTAAGTCATGATACATATATATATTATACATGACAGTTTATGCTGTCAGCCAACCCTCGATTCCTTTCTTTATCTGTTTTCAAAACTGGTTAAAAGTAATGGCGCCCAAAACGGCGGGTGTTGTAACAAAATAAAGATAAATAATTCGATTCATAACGTTTCCATGGTAACAAAATAGATAAATGTAAGCAATGTAACGATTGGTTTTGTTCTGTATTTTCTTCAAGAAACAAATAATATAACAAGTTGGACAACGATCGCTCGTTTCTTTTAAGTATCCAACATACCTCCTCATCTATTTATTTACACATCTATTTAAACTGATGTGTCGTCATTAAGAATTGCTGACAAAATCTTGTATCTTGTACGTTACTGTGGAAACTTATAGAAATGTCGCCGTATGAGAAAAGACATACTTTTCTAGCGTCAAGTTATTGCCATCCGATGACTTGAGATGATGTCGTGTATATTACGTCACCATATACGTCACACTACACTTTCGCGTCAATAAAGCTTCATTAACAAAAGTATTTATAAATATAATGTCATGCAGTTACGAGAAATAATATAAAATATCATAAGTGGTATATTATTTTATTACATGACAATGCTTGTATCCGATTCAATATACCCATTACGTATTTCTTTACATGTAACGTGTGTAATATAACTTGACCGAATCACTATGAAAATTACGTCACGTCAGCGGTTTGACGTCATAACGTTAGTCACTTTGGCGCCCAAACAAATAAATTTGATCTAGAAATATTGTAAACATTAATTACATTTTATCGAAATACGCCTCATAAATCACTTAATGTGATAAATAGAATATTTCATGAGTGTTTATTAATGTTTCGCTTTCACTAAACTCGTTAACAAAGCTGAATATGACATCAGCATAATTATTGGCGGCATTGTTATACGGTTTACTGATGAAATTAAAATAGCATTGGAAAAACCCGATTTTCTTTTTGTGTTTCGTCATGTGATAAATATCTGACATTTGTTTTATTAAACTTGTCCAAGAAATATGTTTAATAAAACTTGATATGAAATGGCAACTCATTTCAGATCATATATATGATAACTGTATATACCATTGACAGTTTAATACGACAATTATTATCCCCTCGTGATAATACCCGCTAATAGAAACCTGTAATTATCACTCGGAATAGAACTTCCATATTAATAGTTCAATAGCATAACAATTTTGCCAATTTCATTTAAACCAGATCTGATGACTGTCCCATTGCGGTCGTCGTAAATTAACCTTTGCGCTAGCTAATCAAACTGTTGCTTACCAAATAGTTCGGTATAAAATGGTAAGATAACCAAAATAAATACACGATAAAGAGCGTGATCCAGTTGTATAGCACTTGCGTTTGTTGTATCGTGCGATTTCATGGACATAAAAACCTAGCACGTACTCATGAGTATTTAAGAATATAAGGTCAATACGAGACGACCCTTTATACGGGGTAGTCAGATCCAATAAACGTACATTGAAGTATTCTGGGATGATTTTAATGAATTGTATTATATCTTTGCAAAATGAGCCGTCCTATGAGAAAACCAACAGTATGGTCTCTGCGTAACGTATCGACCCAGATCAGCCTGCGCAGTCCGCGCAGGTTAGACCGGGCCGACACATTCCATCTCAGGGGGTACATGTATAGAATAAGGATTCCTGAAACAGAAATTCAACAGGAGGCGAAAAGTGTCTGTCCGGGTTAGCCTGCGCAGCATGCTTAGGCTGATCCGGGTCGATACTTCATGCAGAGTCAACAATGTTGGTTTTCTCGCGGTTTCATCTTGCAAATAAACACAGTCTGGTCTGATTCTGCATCATTCACATAGTGCAGGTTTTTACAAAACTGTGACACACCAAGTATAGCATGTGCAGGGAGATCTTAACCCTTTCCCACATACAACAAATCAGCAGCAGACGACATTGAAAACATAGTTACAAAAACCTAAAATATCTCCATAAAAGATAGCTTTATTGTTAAATAAATTTGAAAACATTGTGGCCAAAGGAGAAATTGCTCACTGTGATTTTAAAAAGCCGTCTGCTGCAGATGTGTCAGAAGCGTATAAATGAGGGAAAGGGTTAATCTACATGAATAAATTCTGATATGACCGGACCAGGGATAGAACCCGAGTCTTGACCTCTATAGACAGTCTATCACAACACTTATGTTACAGAAACAGTTGTATCTAGTACAGAAAAATTGACTGTATCTAAAGGTATATCACAGTGGCCAGTTCATGTACCATGTGTTTACCCTGCTTTCATGCAACAAATCTCTCAAGGCAAATGTCTACCTTCTCACATTAGACACTTAAGCCTATAAGTGTAAAGCTAATGACACTCGTCCCAATGCCTTTTGTTAACGGAAAGAAAGAATGGCCGAGCCCAGATTCGAACCAACAACTCGTAGATTAATAATCTAAGTCACCAGCCTGATCTATCATGGCTCAACAAGCTACAGAAAAAAGCAAGTCAAGGTCTGAAGTATAAAGTAGAATGAATAAAGGTAAATAACCTTGTCAATGACAAAAACAAACTCGTAAATAAACAAACAACCATTTTATAAAGGAATGTCAAAGATTGCCATTCTATGGTTTTTCAGATAACCAAAATAGTTTTCTTTCACATTTACGAGATGAAAACAACATTTCAACAAACACAAGATTGGTCAGTGACAAGCCACATGAAAAATATTTTTGACAGAGCTCTCTATAAGACAGACACTTTCTGACACCTCTGCAGCAGACAGTTTTTGAAAACAATGTGGCAAGAAAAGAAAATGCTCATAAAGCTATTTATTCTTTTGTCAGTGTTTTCAACTCTTTTTTCAGTAATTAACCATTCATGTTTAGAGGTTTCCAATATGTTTGTTGTCCGATGCAGATTTGTTGAATCGGAGAAAGGGTTCACCCAGGGGAGTAAATTGAATAGTTAACAGACTAAAATGGCCATGACCAAGCTTTTTTCTTATACAATTTAAGAAATTGTAGGAAATTAAGAAATTCACTATGGATAAGTGATTTTCAAGCCTATCATTCATTTCTACCGATTTTGTTTATTTGCATTAAGTCAGGAAAGAGTATAGACTAATATATAATGAGGTAATCTGCAAACCAAACATTTTAAACTTTGTAAACAGGTTCAATTACTTTAATTGTAACACAACTGATCACATGCCAAAAGGAAATTCAGTGAGTACTATTTAACCCTTTCACACATACAATGCTTTCTGAGGCCTCTCCAGTAAAGGACTTTTGAAAACAGTTTCAAAAGGAGAAATTGCGCCTTATAAGCAATTTCTCCCTATGCCACAATGTTTTCAACTCTTTTCCATGACTAAACTTTTATTTATAGAGGTTAACCATACTAGATGTTTTCGAAGTCGTCTGCAGCAGATTTTTTTTTCTGGAAAAGAGTTTACCATGGGGCATTTGCTGCAGATGACTTAAACATGGAGCAAACATAGAGGAATGATTTCTTAAATTATGTGCAACTTCTACTTACGAGGGTATGTTTTCAACTCTATTCAATAATTATTTTATTTTGTAGCTTTTCCATCTTTATTTTAAAAGACGTCTGCTGTAGATTGTTGTGTGTAGGAAAGGGTTGCCAGCAATCCTGATAATTCCAAAAAGCTTGTCAAAAGACTTATCAAACTAGCTTTTATTTACTTGTATCGAAGATTTTTGCATCTGTGATAGATTTGCTTTTGTTAAAAATATTGCGTTAGCTGTATAATCCTTTTCCTGTCTAATACAACAAATTTTAATTGTTTAATTTCGGTTTTATGCCATTTTCTAAAAAGGCGAAGAAACAGAATATCTCTATAACTGAAATAATTGTTATTAAATAGTTGAAAACATGACAAAAGATCTTTGGAAGATTAACCATGATGAGCAATTTATCCCATCGCCACATTGGCTCAATGTTTTTTTTTTTTTTTAAAGTGGTGTACTATGAAGGCTCCAGAAAGCATGTGTATGTCTGAAAGGGTTTAACTACTCTACAATATTGAAGCTCCATTTTTCTTTTGACAATGAAAATATAGCTTTGTTGACCTTATATTGGGAAATTCAAGTCAGTTTTTTTATAATTATAATAAGTGTTATTGTAGTTGACAGTAGGTTTATATATCATTTATATTATGGTAGAGATAACTCAGGACGGATCATCCAAAATATTGTCACAGAAGTACAAAATTCTGACTGAGGCAAACGATTGACATTATAAATATATAATTTCCTTTTGTTTACATCTCCTTTAATAATGGGTCTGTATGTTGAAAAGGGTTTTTGGAAGTACCAGTTTAGTGTTAATGCAATCTATAAAACACATTGGGAAAAAGGAAAGATATTGCTTTTAACACAATATTTTCCCATTGATCATCATCATAAAACATGAACAGTTTTTTCTTTTTCCACAATGTCTTCAACTCTATTAATTAACTTGTTTTTCAAAATTGTTCACTTTTTCTTTTGGCGTGTTTGCATTCGTCTGCTTCAAACTTGTTGCATGGGGGAAAGGTGTTTATTTGCCACTTATTATGAACTCAAATAAAAGGAGGGACAATTTACTGCACATTCAGTGGAATAAAACACTTAACCTGATAACAGATGATTTCAGAAATCACTTTAGGAAAAGGAGAAATTATTATCTGTGTTACTTTGTAAGCTTATTCACCGTGACCCATCATCATGTATTGGACTATTAATTAACCCTTTCCCACATACAACAAATCTGCAGCACACAAATTTGAAATTATCAAGGTCAAAATATACAAAATATCTATAAAAGAAAGTATGATTAATTAATAGAGTTTAAATCATTGTGGCAAAAGGAGAAATTGATCATTATGCAATTTCTCCTTTTGCCACAATGATTTAACAAGCTGTCTGCTGCAGAAGCGTCTAAAAGCGCCTATAATCGGCAAAGGGTTATAACTTTATGTTCAGGTTTCAAGACGATACAATTTCAAGCAGACTAAAGATAAATATCATATCAAGTGAAGACTATACGTTGAAACGTGTCAGATTTCATTTTAAGTGACGGTTGTCTTGACAAAAAGGTTATACATATCATGAATATCTGTATATCCATTTACTAAATATGCGAGTTTCTGTGATAACTGGCATAGCTCGAGATATGAAGAGTATTTCACATCTCCAAATTCTTATTTGATCCTCAATCCCTATGTTGTGTGTACGCAAAAGACGATTTTGTGAGTACCCACAACATAGGGTTTAGTGGAGTCATAAGAGCGATATGGATGGGAAAAGAACAGTTCACTCCTCACATAGAATCTCCTCAAACGCCAAGTGATCGGCGAGTGTTTAAAAAAAAGCTGTTATTTGATTTGTTGCAACGGCTAGCACATATTATACTGTTGTTTGTGATAGGATAATATAAACATTACCTTTGGTAATCAGGTATTGGTATTAGACATAGTGTGTCTCTTTTGTAAATTAATTTTTTAATATAACAAAATTAATTTTCTTAAGTTAAAAGTGGATTATTCCATTTGTTCGCGTTAAAATGCGTTTTAAATTCGCTTTATCACGACGTTCTTGTTCGGTATTTGCTTTTATAAAAAGGGATTGTTAAAGTAGCGATACGCTGTTTTGTATTGTTCTACGAGTAGCGTGGGAAAACGTTTATCTCGCGAGACCGAAGATTAAGAGATATATAAATTTTCCTCACGCTCCAACACTTTACCTTTTCTCTCATACATTTCGAAGCCTCTGCAGCTGATGACTTGAAATTATTTTGACAATCAAATATAAATTGTTCGCACAATTTCAATCTCTATTCAATTATTATACTTTTATTTACAGATAATTTACATATTTTGCAAGATTATTTTCATAATCATCTGCTGCACTTATTTTGTATATGGGAAAGGGAACATTTCGTTTAAAAACAGCATAGTTTTATTATAATAGACTGATTTGATTGTGTTCAAATTGTTCAAAATTCAAAAGCCCAACCAAGCAATTCATTTTTCAATATTCACGTTTTGCATCTGATTATTTTGCAGGAAAACACAGCAATGCATGTTTAATATCATTATAATCCTTTCCCACATATAGATACTCTCGGGCACTGCAACATCAGACCACTTCTGAAAACAGTGTGGCAAATGAACAATTTCTATTTTTACTACACTGTTTTCTACTGTATTCAATAATTAAACTTTGATTCATACAAATGTTCCAGATTTTTGCATAGAAGTTTTTAAAGCCTTCTGCTGCAGTTTTGTTGAATGTGTGAAAGATGTAACTATTTTCCCTCATTGTTTTCAAGATTCATCTTAATAACTCAATTATTATACTTTCATTTATAGAGCTTTTTCATACATTTTCCTAGTTGTTTCCAAAGTTGTCGGCTGCAGAATTATAGTATGTGGGAAAGGGTTAATATTTTACAGATGCAGGTGACTCAAACAATACAGGTATCAGTTAACCCTTTCAACACATTTTCAACAGAAGACTCTAAAAGCATCTTGGTAAAAATATGAAAAATCCTTGTTATTTAAAGTTGGATTATTGCATTGAGTTAAAAACAATGTGGCAAAAGAAGAACTTGCTCAATATGAGCAATATTTCCTTTTGCACAAACATTTTCAAATATCATCTTCTCCCGAGGCGTCAGAAAGTATGTGGGAAAGGGTGTATACACAAAGCTTTTATGCACCATTCAAATGCATTGTTCTAGTCGATAGCATCAGTTAAAAACAAAACAGTATCATGTTAAGAAAGGCTGCATTGTTTTTAAATGTTTGTTTCAATATTAAAAGGACAAAAGATGTTGACATTTTAAGTTCCTTATTTTTTCTTCGCATGCAATGGTTTCTATAGGTAGTTTCTATTTTATTGTTTTCCCTATGTGAACTATTTTACAATACACACAACAACTGTTGCTGACTACTTTTAAAACAGCTAGGCGAAATAGAGATAACTCTTCCCAATGTACAAGAATTCTATCACAAATGATTTTGAAAATATCTAGTCAAACATAATGAAAAACGTGTGGCCGATGTTTTCTCCTTTTCCACAGTGTTCTCTGAAGCTGTCTAGAGTATATATTCATAGGGAAAGGGGTTATATCTGTTCATAAATGTATAATTTAATTGAGTGGAAAAAATTGTGTCAAAAGTAGAAATTGCTTATCACAAACAATTTCTTGTTTTGCCAGATTGCTTTCAAACGCTTTCAAACCTTTGCATCTCTGCAGATATATGGAGGTATTTATTTGGCTTTACTTCAGCTTACTGAAGCAGTCATATGAGCTGCTAAACACTTACAAATACATATATATATATAAAACTTAAGTGTATGTGTGTTGGCAAAGTGGCAATTGCATTATACCTACTACAAAATAACAGTTAAAAAAAGAGTGGCAAAAAGATCAATTTCTCCCTTTGCCATAATGCATTCAGCATGTTGATTATCTGAAAACTGGAAGGCTAGGTAAGATAGATAAGGACACCTAACAGTCAGGTTTTCAGATCATAATAATTGAGGTACTTTAAATTCAAATACAATTATTATATTAGCCCTTTCCCACATACACAAAAATCTACAGAAGACGACTTTCAAAACTATACATTAAAATATATGAAAACTCACTATAAGTAATGAGCAATTTCTCCTTTTGCCACAATATTTCCAAATGTCTGTAGAGGCATCGGAAAGCATATATCTGTATTAGGAAACGGTTTAGGCTCATCTAATGCAATAAAACAATTATAGAAATTTAATAACCATTGAAAGTTCAAAGGCAAATCCATCATCTAAATAAAATGAGATGGATTGTTAATATTCATGACATTGCTCTTAACGTGTACAATATATACACATATATTTGATAAAAGCTGTTTTTATTGTGCTTGTGTGCTATGAATATGTATTGCATCATAACTGGGCATGTTATTATTAGGACTTTTCATATCATTAGGGCAACTGGAATTTTCCCTATGGGAATTATGCTATTTCTCATAAGCCTTTCCCTAAATACACTATATCTTCAGCAGACGACTCTTAAAATATAGAGACAAAAAAACAAAAAAATGTTTTAAAAAATGCTCATAATAAGCACATTGTCCTTTAGTCACAATGATTTCAAAAGTTGTCTGCTACAGATGCCTGAAAATGTGTCTGCAGGTGGGAAAGGGATAAATCATTGTCATCGATATATACACACTTACCACCCGGCATAGGAAAATAAGCCTGAATAAAACGCTAGCGCCACGCCTCCAATATTTGTGTTTGTTCCCTCCCAGGGCTCTCCAAAACGGTCTACTTGTTCACCTGTAAACAATGTTAAAAGTCCATTCATATTAAAATGTTAAACTAAAATCAAATTTTTAACTCTTTCCCACATGCAGGCACATTTTGATACCTCTGCAACAGATACCAGTACATAAGTTGACACACTTACTAGTACAAAATCTAACACTTACCAGTACATAATCTTACACTTACCAGTACAATATCTAACACTTACCATTACAAAAGTTGACACACTTACCAGTACAAAATATAACACTTACCAGTATAAAATATAACACTTACCAGTAACAAATCTAACAAATACCAGTCAATAATATAACACCTACCAGTATATAATCTAACACATACCAGTACATACTCTAACACATACCAGTACATAGTCTAAGACTTACCAGTATATAATATAATACTTACCAGTACATAATCTGACACTCACCAGTACATAATCTAACATTTACCAGAACATAATCTTACATTTACCATTACATAGTCTAACACATACAAGTACATAATCTAGCATTTACCAGTACATAATCTAACACACTTACCAGTACATAATCTAACACTTACAGTACATAAGTTGACACACTTACCAGTACATAATATAACACTTTCCAGTGCATACGTTGACACACTTACCAGTACATAATCTAACACTCACCAGTATATAATCAATCCAACACTTACCAGTACAACATCAACCTGACATTCACCAGTATAAAACTGACGTATTTAGCAGTACAAAATCAAGCTGACACTTACCAGTACATAAAATGACACACTTACCAGTAGAAAATAAATCTGACACACTTACCAGTACAAAATTAATCTGACACTTACCAGAACAACACGTGACGTATGTACCAGTAGAAAATAAAGCTAATACACTTACCAGTATAAGAACAATATGATACACTTACCATTACAAAATATCACATTTCCAGTGATGATGATGAGAATCAAGGCTATTATTTTAGCCACAGTAAAAAAGTTCTGTACTCGGGCGGTATATTTAACGTTGCTGTAGAAAGTGAAGCTGTATACAGTAATGACAGTATAGTTATTGAACAAAGTTTTAAAACATTGTGGCAAAAGTGAAACAAATGTTTTCAAAAAGTCGTATGAATGCATCTGTATGAGAGAATCATACCATCAATTGGGCTAAACTGGTCTAAATCTATAAGGTTTCTTAACCATTTCCCAGTTACAGACACATTTTGATGCATCTGCAGCAGATGAGAATAAGTAAGCATTTTGTTCTTCTTTTGCCAAAATAGTTTCAACTCTTTTTAATAATAACACATGTATTAAGTAAAGATATAATTAAAACACTTTTGACTGGATGATTGGGCCATGTGGGAGAGCTTAAAATAAGGTATTATCTAACAAAGCATGGTAGGCATTATGTATTGTAATGCCCTTTGCTCTGAGCAATCACATCTTGAGACATCTGCAGCAGAAGACTTAACCCTTTCCCACATATTGTGATACAACACATCTTCAGCAGACGACTTTTAAAACATAATGACAAAAACCTGAAAAATCTCCATAAAAGATAGCTTAGTTGATAAATAAAGTTGAAAACATTGTGGCCAAAGGAGAAATTGCTCATCGTGAGCAACTTCACCTTCTGTCACAGTGTTTTCAAAAGTTGTCTGCTGCTATTGCGTCAAAATGCGTCTGCATGTGGGAAAGGGTTAAGAAAACGTGTTGTCGAAAGAAGACAATGTTGGGTCCCTAATTCAATAATAATGCCTTAATTTATGGAGATTTTCCATATTTGTGTCCAAATTATAGTGGTGAAGGCTAAGCCTACTATATATGAACCTATGGGTTAATTCAACAGCCACTGGATATATTATGTTGTGACAGCTGCTCTTTTAATTATAATATTGTCTTTGACAAACGGGGGAAAATATACATGTACTAACATAAAATGTGAGTTGTATTTTACATTATTGACCTAGTAGAAAAGCGCCCAATACAACATATCTCCAGCAGACAACTTCAAAAGTATGAAAGATCTCTAGAATTTTAAATAGAATTATTGGATAGAATTTAAAGCATTGTGGCAAAAGGGGTAATTGTTCACCATCAGCAATTTCTTCTTTTGTCCAAAAAATTTCAAAAGATGGCTTATGTATAGATGTGGCAAAATGCCTCTGTAGGTCGGAAAGGGATAATATGCCTCCAGCTTTTAAAATTAGCATCTAAATGAATGTATATTTTATATTGTTCCATATATCCATATCCATATACTCCACTCATAACAAGATGTTATTGTATTCCAAGTCATCCAATAAATAACTGATTGATTGAGGTTTAACACTGTTTTCAACATTTTTTAAATGAGTTTACATGGAAACAGAAATTAGGAGAAGCTCCTTATTAATTTTTCCCCACCTACAGACGCATGTTGACGTTTCAGCAGCAGACGACTTTTGAAAACATTGTAGCGAAAACAGAAATTTCTCAGGATGAGTAATTTCAGCAAATTATATTTTGACATTTTCAATGTTCCATTGAGCCTAGATATTTTGAAGTCATCTTCTGCATAATTGTATGTCTGAAAGGGTACACCTTTTCAATGCTAAATTTTCAAAATGGTTTGTCAAGCTTTGCATGTGGACGCATCCATATTGCATCCATATTGCAAATTATAGGAATATGAAGATTAAATGTTGAGTTGAGTATCCAACACTTTTATTTGTGTTATTGGGGTTTTACACCGTTGTCAACATTATTTCAGTAATATCATTTATGGCAATGGCAATGAATAGCCAACAGTATTGAACCTGGTGAGACAATGAAGATGCGCAGGGTAGCCTAGTTATATATTGGTCGAACTGGCTTCACAAAATCGGTTCATTTATTCAAGTAGTCAACGCTTCAAGTATACATTTTCTAAATACACCTACTTTTAACAACAAGTCTGCAGCAGATGACTTTTAAAGCAAATGGGAAAAAATGTGGAAATTCTCTATAAATAAAATTATAATTATCAAAGAAACTTGATAGCATTATAGCAATAGGCGAAATTGCTAGTTCTGAGCAATTTCCTTTTGCCACAATGTTAACAAAAGTCTTTTGCTGCAGACATGTCAGAAAGCATCTATATGTGGGAAAGGGTTAAAGTGCCACTTTCTTTTTATGTCAAAACGATCATAAACAACAAAAAGGCGAGTGGCCAAACATGCAGTTTTGACAATGAAACATGATTTGATCTACATCAGTGACTTTTATAAATCTGTGTTAAGGCTTTCATCTAGAGTGAGAAAGATGGAAACTGTTCCAGCTAAAAAGATACCAAATTAAGCTCCATCTTTACAATGCCTGCATTGTGAAGTTGAACTTTGGAATAAATGCATGCATAGATTCTATTTTATTCTATTTGAACTTTGACCTTTAACCTTGAACACACAAACCACGCAAGAAATTGAGTGCATAAAGGTGTATGAGATGACAAATCATGAACATATTTGTCCACTTTCGCTGCCCTTATATCAATATGTATAAAGTCAACACAGATACAACAATATAGGAAGTCATAATTAATCCTACAGATAAATCCTTTCCCACATACGACAAATCTGCAGCAGACAACTTTGATAATATCTAGTCAAGAAAACAGACAATCTTTATAAACATTGAAGTAGTTTATGAATAAAGTTGAAAACATTGTGGCAAAAGGAGTAATTACTTATTTTGAGCAACTTCTCCTTTTGTTACAACCTTTTCAAAAGTTGTCTGCTGCAAAGGCAGTGAAAGGGTTAAATAATGAGATTATAAATTTCTTAAATTACCCGATAATGATAACTTAAGATGCCTGTAAAGACGTAGTTCATTAGGGTATGATTTATGTGTGTAAATAATTGTGTGTATTTTACAATAAATGGGAATAAACTCGAAATGTAGATTAGATAGGAAAAGATAGATGATAGATATAGAAGACCACAGATAGATGGCTGTATTTTATACAATAGTACACATGTATAGATTAGTGTTGGTCACACACAAGTCACAGTAAAGTATTAATCATTCTTATCAAAGAGAATTGGCATCACAAATGACTGTTACAGATAGCTAATCTGTACCGCTAATCTTGAGTTTGTACTCGACACTTTTCACTTAGAGTGTATTTATAAACTCTTAAACCTGCATCAGGATCTGTTTAACTTAAAAAAAAATTCGTCCAGAGTAAGATGTACATTGTATCATCGTCTCCGATTATATGCAATATCATTACTTCTGTTGTGGTTAACTTGGCCAAAGTTCTTCAACATATGCCCAATTGTGTAGACTGCGAATGTAGTTCGCTCATTCCCCAAAATACCATGTCCTACAAGTATGATTATCCAAAAGATGCGAGGAGACCGTAAATTAAAATGCATTAATAAGCACAAAGAAAGCAGCTACTACAGTTTGTACGGGCAGCAACAAAGCATTCAAAACAATACAAGATCAAAATATTGACTCACCCTGCTCAATAACCACACACATTCAATATAGTATGTAGATAACTTATCAACTCATATATTTACATATTTCCTCTCTCACTGCAAAGCTCTCACTGTCTATCCTACGTGGACATAGCTTTTATATTGCATGAGTGAACCCTATTCTCCCCATGAAAAGAACAATCAAGTGATGAGTACTTAAACCTACATCCCTTTACAATTTTCCTGTTTACATAATTACCATTTCCTCTCATAAACAGCTTGATTTGTTACAATGCCTTTGTAGCAGATGATCTTTTTTTTGGCGAGCAAAAAGAGTAAAATGCAGACACAAATTTTCAAAGACGTCGGCTGCAAATGTGTTTAGATACGTATGCATGTGGAAAATGGTTAATTAAAGGACTGACCTTGAGTGAATACAGGCCCTTTTTTGACACCTCAAATGCAGACAACTTTTCAAGATGTTTATCCAAAAATGGAACTAAGACAACTTTTTCTTTATGAATTCTTCTCAACAAATGAGCTGGATTGAGAGTGATGGTTTTTGGCCTGGGGCTTTAGCCCCTGGTCATCGTAGTAAAACCACTTCTTTGGAGTTTGCAGCCTGCCATTTGTTATTAACACCCAACAACGCATTTTAGTGTGAAACTGCGCGAGAAAAATAGTTGTTCAACATGGATTTAACAAAACTGCATTTAAAAGGTTAAGATCTCCCAAATAAAGATCATTATAATGTTGTAGGAATATCAGTGAAACACATAAGGCATGAATACTCCAATATAAGTTGAACAAATGTTTTGGAAATGAATGCGTCGATAGGTCAAATAAGGAAGTTTATTAACTATAAACATTCGCGAAGTGGAACGGAAAATTACAAAGTAGACGCATCAGTATCGGATTTACCGGGTGACCAGTACGGCCCTTGCTAAGCGATGTTCGGCCAGGCAACACACGTATCGGGCGAGCGCCGGGCCAAATTTTGGACTACCCAGACAATCCAGACGCCGCTCAGAGCCCGGCCTGAAATCGGGTCACCCAATTTGGTTCGACGGTTATGACAGCCGGCTCATCGCATCATTCATCAGATCATCCAGTCGCGCTCTTTACAGAAGGTAACAAGTTAACACACAGTTTATCACACAAGTGTCAGAATAATATTACTACAAGATGCCCTAGAAAAGATGGGTTGACTGAAGTAGAATGAGAGTACATAACCCACAAGAGAGGAGTTGTGGCAGTGAAGTGAATGAGACCATGCCCATTCTCTTCAGCCGCCAATGCACCAGTAACTAAGTTGTAGCTGCAGAGTGCAAACGCCAACCTCTCCCTCAACCGGGCGACCCGATCGCGCTGTGCAGGTGCCCGCTAGCGCTGTGGAGGTATCGACGGCATTCTCGTTAGAATGTTTGTCTTAATTCTATCTAAGTCAAGTTCGAATATGGGTACTTATTTATATTTTATCTACATCGGACTTACGCTTACTCGTATGCTCGTATGAGTAGTAATGATATATTCGAATATATCATTCCATTCCCTTTTTAACCCTTTCCCACCTACAGACGCTTTTTGCACATATGCAGCAGACGACATTTGAAAACATAGTGACAAAATGAGATTTTTTCACCTTTTTCCACAATGTGTTTAACCTTTTTTAAGTAATTATATTTTCATTTACATAGATTTTCCAAGCTTTTTTCTATATGTTTTCAAAGTAGACTAAATATGTTGTATGTGGAAAAGGGCTAATCATATATTCGAATATATCGTTTCATTCCATTTTTAAACAATCGTCGCCCATCTTCACTCTTCAGGCATAGATTACGTTTTCACAATAACTGAAACAGCTATTTCTCGTTTGGCTTTTCTGAACGATATGTGTCTGTCCAGTCTTATCAGAATATACGGTGTACACACGTTGACAGTAGTTTGTATAAGTAATGTGTAAATCTTGATCATGGGTTTGTTGATTTCAATGATTGTTTGATGTTTTACGCCGCTTTCAACAAGTTTTAAGTTATATCGTTGCGTTTAATGTGTAAATTACTAGTACGACTTTTCAATTTTTACTTACTTAACCAGTCAGTCATAATCCTAACCCCGAAACTTTGAGCGCCATAACTACCATTTTAAAGTATTTGGTAAGACCTGGCCTGGGATCGAACCCGCGACCCCTCGCACCGAGACGGTCATAAAAAGAGTTACATCGAACCCGCGACCTCTCGCACCGAGACGGTCATCAAAGAGTTACATCGGACGTACATGTATACGAAAAACACGTGGATGATCTAGGATGAATACATGACAATCAATTGGAATTCCTGTCAATCCCTCCCAGTCATATGTCACATCTTAATGTCACTACTGGTAGTTGGATGAAAACGTTACCATTGTATACACGATTGTAAACCACATTTCAGTAATCGTGTTACGCAATACCTCACACTGTAATCTCGAACAATGCCGAACAATTTGTGAAATGTAACTTTAGTCTACATTGTTCTCATGATTAACCCTTTCCCACATGTAGACGCATTTTGACGCAATAGCAGCAGACGAATTTTGAAAACATTGTAGCCAAAGGTGAAATTGCACATCAAGAGCAATTTCTCCTTTGGCCACAATGTTTTCAACTTTATCTAACAAATAAGACATCTTTTACGGAGATGTTTCAGGTCGTCTACTGCAAATGTGTTGTATGTGGGAAAGGGTTAAGAAAGATTATATTATGAATATAAAAAAGATTATTTCATAAAAATTAGCCAAGCCCCGGTAGCTCAATCCAGGGGTTGTGAGTTCGAATTCCGGCTCGGCCAACTTACTTTCAGCCGATTGACAAAAGTCAATGCGACATGCGTCATTCGTCTACCACGAATGGGCTAAGTCTATGTGGAAAAGCAGCCAGTTGCTTTGGTAGATTGTTGTGTGGAGTAATGGTGTCAGAAAACCAGGAAATGCATGAGTAGATGAACTGGCCGCCGTGATATAACTGAGAAGTTGTTAAAAAACGGCGTTAAACCCCAATCAATAATAACAATAATTATTCATAAAAAATAACAATGATTATTTCATGAAAAATAACAATGATTATTTCATGAAAAATAACTATGATTATTTCAAGAATATTAACAAAGATCTTTTCATAAATATCAACAAAGTTTTTTTCACAAATATCAACAAAGATTATTTCATGAATATTAATAAAGATTATTTCAACCGTTCATGTGAAATAGAGGGTAGAACCGCCGGAATGGGAGCGGGAATCCAGTGTTCTAAACTCGTTTTAAGTAGTGCCTTTCCTCCTTTGCGCTCAGGTGTGCGGGGATATCTTACAAATGGTAAAACTGGTCATCTAGAAACCGTGACTATGACTGAAATACTGTTATCATCGGGGTCAAAACAACATTCACACCAAATTAGTAATGTAACTTACTGTAACTTACTGTTCAGAGACCGCTAAAAGCCTAAGGGTTCTAATGGCACATCGGGTTTTGTTTGTATTATTTTTACAAAGGATGTGAAGCATCATGGATGGAATATGAAAGTGTGGTTCTTACAATGTTTGTTAATTTTGAGTTTGAAGGCATCGATACTAGGTGCCGTTACAACTATGCTTGGTAACGAATTCAAATTTTGGAATCCCTTTAGCTACATGTATTTTTCCTCAGGTCTGGTCTTGGTTTTTACAATTTTATACTATTTCCTCTTGTTTTTGCATATCTGAATATGCTTAGAAATTCCTCTTATGATGTCATGTCCCATTTGTTTAAGTATTTCGAATACTCGTAATCATGTCTGCTCTAAGTCTGCTATGTACCGTAAATTTAAAAGGTGTCTGTCTAGGCACTCACATCCTCAGAGGTGTCTAGGCACTCACACCCTCAGATGTGTCTAGGCACTCACACCTTCAGAGGTATCCAGGTACTTATACCATCAGAGGTGTATAGGCACTCACACCCTCAGAGGTGTCTAGGCACTCACACCCTCAGAGTTGTCTAGGCACTCACACCCTCGGAGGTCTCTAGGCACTCACACCCTCAGAGGTGTCTAGGCACTCACACCCTCAGAGGTGTCTATAACGGTTGAAGGAATTCCGCGTTATACGAATTCAGACTATTGGTGCTTTGATTTAATTCAGGCTGATCGCGAATTCTCCACACGTTAATGTTTTCTTGACGGTTACAGATTTTGTGAATGATCGACATCGACTAATGAAAAATTAGACTAATGTTCATTGAAAACCAGGCTTTAGGGGGTATTTCTGTCAATTGTAGATTTAGATATAAGGCTGCGCTCGGTAATCACATGTCTAAAATGCCTTAACGTTGTTTTTACTATGGCGCAGCTCGTTTACGTTTGAATATTGTCATTGTTTCACGAATTCTTCATCCATAAAGCCAGGGACCGTATCGGTGGTGTAGTGGTAGAGCGTCTCAATCCCGGGTACGGGAGGTCGTGGGTTCTATCCAAGTTTGGTATTGTTAGCTAAAATGATGTACTCTTATTTGTTGATTCATCTTTTTTGAATACACCTTCGATAATGAATTATGGCTTTACCATCACTTGTCCACTTGTTCTGACAATTCTTGTATTTGATTGGTCAGAAGCAAATTCCTTCTCGAAATAGACCAATCAGAAGTCTTATTTGAAGCACGGATAACATTACTGAGCACGGAGAACGTTTTAAGAGTTTAATAGTTTCGGGCACTGACTGACCTGGATCTACACTGTTCACAACATCCAACTTCTATCTATTCCCATGGTCGGGCTCATATATATATAGGCTAGAGTTGATCATTCAAGGGTAAAATATGTAACGCGTGATATATATCTGATTGAAGGGCTTAACTTGGAATCCACGCCGAATTCCAAGTTGTCTAATGTTTAACGTTATTACGAATGATCTGATACGTGTGCAGTTCAAATCTTCAGTAAAACGTAAATTCCACACTCGGTAATTGAATATTAACTAGTTCTTCATGTTCGCGTTATATATATTAGGAGCATTGTAGCAGATGACTAAACACGGAGAACTAAACTGGTCTATTCTCACATTTGTTTTCTCTTATGGGATTTTTCTCTTCTATGATTCCAAAAAAAACTATCATCATCATCGTCATCATCATTGACACCATTTGCATTACCACCACAATCATATTCATCATTATCAATATCACTGTTGCAATAACCAGCTGCATCATTAACATCATCATCATCATCATCATCATCATCATAACCATCACCATAACCATCATTATCATTGGTAGCATACATTTTAAATAACGCGTACATTGTGTTATTTCGCAATAGAAAATATCGAAATTTGTATAATATTTCTTTATTCTTTCTTTAATGATTATGTTGCAATAGCGAGACATGGCTTTTTATTGTCTATTCGGGGCGTGGTCAAATTGGCATCTCTCTCGATTTTCGGTTTCGCGAGATATAAGTTTTCCACGCCCCTCGTAGTCCAAAAATTAACCCAGTATCCCTACTACACTCCCCACTGTCCGCTTATATGACATCATTAGTTAATCCTCTGACTAGACTTCATTAGGTTTACAGTACATCACTACTACACTCCCCACTGTCCGTTTATATGACATCATTAGTTAATCCTCTGACTAGCCTTCATTAGGTTTACAGTATCACTACTACACTCCCCACTGTCCGCTTATATGACATCTTTAGTTAATCATCTGACTAGCCTTCATTAGGTTTACAGTATCACTACTACACTCCCCACTGTCCGCTTATATGACATCTTTAGTTAATCCTCTGACTAGCCTTCAGTAGGTGTACAGTACATCACTACTACACTCCCAACTGTCCGCAACGAATCTGGCCGCTGCCATCATTACAAACATTATAACTCTCTGCTAAATACTGAACTATATCTGTTACTTGATATGCCAATTAAATATAGAATAGCTCTTGCTAAATTTCGTTGCTCGAAACACAAATTTGGCATCGAGACTGGCGTCACAATAATATCGATCAACTATGAATATGCATTTATTGTTTTCAAAATTTAAAGAGAAACATTGTTGAATGTGAATTTTATGTGTTTTTTTCACTGCCAAAAGTTTGATCAATTAAGAACTGTATTTCTATTTGATTAGTATGTAGGCGACACCAACATTGATGGCTTTTATACGTTGCTTCAAAACGAGAATCCTGATGTAATAAACAAAACTTTCATATATTTCATCTAGATGTTAATGAAAAAATGATAAGGACATCATTCTCAGCTCTGTCATATTTGTTATTTCTTTCAATAAAATATTTGTCATTGTCATTGTTAAGTATTAGTCCGGGAGCTAGAAGGGTCCACCGTGCACCTCCCCCCAAACCTCCGAACCAATATTTTTCTGAAGCCCCATGACGCCCTGATCACGAAAATAAATGTTAACATTGCGTAAGTTGGGACGAACTTCCGGTTATGACGTCATCAAGATGGCCGCCATAGTGAAATTTACCCAAAATGTGAAAAATATCATAAAATCTTTTTTTTCCAATCAAATTTAACAAATGAGGTATCAAAATGCCCGCAATAGAATAACAAACACATCAATTAACAAAACAAACTACTATAAAAAGATTTATTTCTAAAAAAATGAATTTATATCGATTTTGAGGTCAAAATTGATTATTTTTTGGTCAAATTTCTTCCATGCCTGAGAGTAGTTTTTCAAACCCCATTCAATCAACATAAAACACAGATTCATGACAATTTTCAGGAGCGGTCAATCACAACTTCATGAAGACTGACGCCATCATAAAACCTAAAGAAAATACAGTCTTAGCTTTCTTGTTTCATTTGGTTAGAAAAGCAATCAAAATGACCACACTGGAATATCTGTTCAAGCATATAGTGATTGGTTCTAATACATACAACGACAGTGATGCAAGGTTCCTCTGATACCCAGGATCCCCCAAAAGATGATGGCCCGCCGTCAAAGAGAAGACGTGGTGAAAGTTGTAACGCATCAACGTCCGATATGAAACTAAGATGTGTTATCCATATTCAGGGATTAAAATGTGGACAACTGCAGTTATTCACGAACATGAAAGATCGCAACAAAACACTGGACAAAATAAAAGAAGTACGATCCCGAAGACTTTGCCAACCAGTCGGTTCTATACATAGAATGCAACAGGTGTGTGACCTCATTCCCAAACATATACAGACTCTGATGGATATCATCGTGAATGTTATCAGAGGTTCACCATGAATCTTAAGCGCCTTGAGGTTCCTCCAGATACGCCGGAAGCAACATGTTCATCCAGAACGAGTCGGCGATCTTCAAATGACAGTGATACCACTATCTTCAAGCCCAATTGTATATTTTGTAAGTCCGAAGGGCGCAAGAAAATCAAGGTGAAGGGTAACTGGACAAGTGAAGGAACCTCTAAGTTTGAGTTCGATGGTTAGAGAAGAGTTCTAGAAGTAGCAGAGCAGAAATCCGATGAACAACTCTTGACTAGAATAAGAGGACATGATTTGTTTGCATGCGAGGCGCAATTTCACAAGAGCTGTAGAGCCAAGTACATTACAGACCCAAAGCAGTGGAGAAGTACTGATGACGAGAAGAGGACACAGCAGGAAAAGCTTGAACTGGCACATAGGACTGCGTATCAGAATGTGTGTGAGAAGATTGACAAAGATGTGATATGTGACAAAAAGATTGTCACTATGTGTGAGATTGTTCAGGTCTATATTTCGAGCCTGCAAGATACGGAGTTCGCCAATCCTTACTATCGCAGTAAGAAACTGAAGGTCAAGCTGGCGAAGGATGTCAACTATTGTGGGAAATTATCATTCTGCCAACTTGATAAGCAGACAAAGTTTACACCATGCATTGTATACATCTCGGACATTGATGTAAACCGTGCTGTCAAGAGTGCATATGCACTAGGTTCCACTGACATAATTAAGGATGTCGCCACTCACCTATACCAATTGATTCCGTAGCTTTGAACAATCGGCAGAACTGAAATGGCCACCAACATCAACAGACTTAGAAAACAGTGATGAGATACTCCCACTGCAGCTGAAGAAGTTCTTAAGTTATGTGATTACTGGGACACCAACTGCTGACACGTCACGAGCCAACAGGCTGGTACTTTCTATTGGCCAAGACATATGCAGGGCCGCTACCAATGGAGAATGGAAATTACCAAAGCATGTGCTTATCTGTATGACAATGCGACATCTGTTCAGAAGCAAACAACTGATCACCTTATTGAACAGAATGGGACACTCAGAGAGTTACTCCTTCTCTCTTGAACTTGAGACAGCTATTGCTCAGGCTGTAGAAGAAACATCAAGTTTTCTGTCCACCCAAATTTTTCGTGATCCTGATGCTCCATCGGTGTTTCATTCCGAATTTGACAACTTTGATCAGCTCTTGAACGATTTGACAGGCATGGGGTCTATTCACACTGCTCATGGTATTATGATGCAGGACATCGAAGGAAACCCAGAGCAACAGGGGGGTACTCGTCCTGAAATCCCGGCTGTCATCAGAAGTGGAGCGCGTTCTCTGAAAACAGATCAAGTCGGGAATCTTCCTGAATGCTATGTATCACAACGAAAGAGTCCATCCCTCACAATCCAACAGTTGACATGCCCTGGAGGCGAAGAAGCCATATAACGCGCCATGAGACGCAATTTTGTCTGGGTTCTCATTCGCATGATGCGTACAGCCTCACAGGACGTACCTGGTTGGACAGGCTTCACATCCTTAACTGGTATGCCACCAACAAATCTCACCACCATTGACTATTACCAAGTCATCCCCCAACCCATCACCGAGTATAAGACCGTGCAAGAATGTCTGAGATATGCTGAAGAGGCCACACATGAAGTAAACCAGCAGTATGTCATAACAACCTTCGACTTGGGAGTCTGCATGAAGGCATATCCATTGCTTTGGAACAACTCTAAACTGTATGAGAAGCATATTGTTTTGATTGGTACCTTCGACCTCGTGTGTGCTTATCTGAAGATGGTGGGGAAGAAGATGGATGGCTCTGGTTTGTCTGACATCCTACTTGAAGCAGGGCTGATTGCCTCTGGTTCATTGCAAGGTGTGATATTCGGAAAGCACTATGACAGGGCGATGCACTGCCATAATACCATGCTGGAGTTCTTGGAAAGGTTGTTATTGGAACAATACATGGCTCACCAAAGTGAGCAGGAACTGTTCTCTTCCATCCCAGCAGACTCGATGAAGAAGTTGGATGATTTGTTACAATCGCTCACAGAAACCAAATTGGATGCAGCATTAGATGACGATGCATTCAGTAACTACATCCAGGGTTACCTGCAGTATAGAGTGGAGGCCAGTGAAGGCAGTCACGGAAAAACTGCACAACTTTGGGCTTCCTACATGAGTCATATATGGCTAGTACTCTCTCTCGTACAGGCAGTGAAGCACAATGACTTCCTTGCATATGCACACTGTTTGCATCTCATGACAGACATATTTTTTGCATTCGGTGGTCAGAACTACGCCCGATATCTCACATACTTCTCCATCTTCCTTGCTAACATTGAGGTATCTCATCCCGGAGCAACTGATTTGATCAAGAGGGGAGCAATGAGTGTGGCTCGTTCCTTCATACCCGGAAACCGCTGTGCCGTCGACAAAACTATGGAGGAAACCTTTATGAGACATGCCAAATCTCATGGTGGCGCTGGTGAGGGTGGTTTTGGTGTTTCAGGGGTTCTCAGCAACCATGATGCATACCAAAGATGGGTGCGAACAACACACGCGAGATCCCAGTATGTCAACACGACACTGAACATGGCTGACATGCTGACATACAGCCAAAGTGGAACAATGCATCGTGATGTACGACCTGCGGAGATCCTGAAAAGGGACAAATGCGTACGAAAGGCAAAGGAGGCAGTTGAAAGCTTCATCAATCCATTTATAGTTGACGACCAAGACAAACTTATCAGTCTTTCATTTGGAGCTGCAGCCACTGAGATTATAGCAACTAATGGTTTGGGCGCAGAAACTTCAGGAAAAGAGGTACAGAAAGCCTTCATAAAAGACAGGCTGAAGAAGAATGAAAACTTCTTTGAACCAGTAAAGCAAATGAATCTGAGAACGCTTGGTGACATGAACAAGAAGACGAAAGTAACAACGGCAAACAACAAAGTGGTCCAATATAATTAACAAGGCAATATTGCCTTCCAACTATTTGTGAAATCCCAAAGCCAGGTCTTGCAGTTGGACATGAAGGAGCTGATGACGTAACCCGCTGACCCCTGTCCCATACATCATTGGAACAGCAGATGTATTTCTGGCAAAGACAGACAAATCTAAACCTACCAGTATCTGACCAAAGGGTGTGAGGATGCACCGGTTTCATCGGCTGAGTCAACACTTGTGGTCTATGATGGTAATGCCTACTTCTACTACCTCAAGGAGATACCAGCCAATTTCAGATTGATCTGCAACAAGATTTTTTTGGCATGATGTCAACGGCAACAGATGCGGTTTTTAGCACAGATATGTATACGACCAATTCTGTCAAATCCATGGAACGTGAGCGAAGGGGCTGTAGTGAGAAGCTCACTGTAAAGGGGGCAAGCACAAAGAAACCTCCTGATTGGAAGCAGTTCCTGACAAATGATGACAACAAGACACAATTCATCAATCTCCTCTGCAAGACGTGGAGTAATCATTCATATGCCAATAAGCTCCTTGGAAGAAAAGTCATCATCATATGTGAAGAAGCTGCATACCAGCTGACGTCTGAAGATGGGCAAAGCCGACGAAGATGGAGACGAAACTCTACGCTCATCCCAAGAGAAAACTGATTCCAGAGTAGTTCTGTACTGCATGTATGGAAAGGACAAGGGATACGAGTACATCCGGATCAAAAGTCCAGACAGCGATGTATTCTTCATCCTACTGCACTACGCCCTCACATTGCCAAATGTAGTGATTCTATTTGACACTGACACTGGAAATAAGCAGCGACTGATCAACATCACTGAACTGGCAGAGGGCTATACACAGAACCACTGCGCAGCACTCATGTGTCTCCATGCATACACTAGATGTGACACTACCAGCGCATTCAAAGGAATAGGAAAGATCAAGCCACTGAAAACTCTCCAGAAAACTCCAAAGTTTGCTGCTGTACTCTGCAGGTTGGGGGAAACTTGGGACATAACCGAAGACCTCCTTGATGAACTGGAGGAATTCACGTGTGCCATATATGGTCGTGCTAGAGTGCACAAGGTTAATGAGCTGCGATACATCCGCATACAGGAGCTGTGTGCCAAGGAAGACCAACCCCACCCTTCAAAGAATGTGGACCTGGGATTACTTCCACCATGCAGAAGAAGTCTGGAGCAGCACGTAAGACGTGTCAACTATCAGGTTGGAATCTGGAAGAGGGCCCACATTGTTGAACCAGATATTCCAGATGTGAAGGTTGACCATGGATGGGAGGTCAAGGATGGACAGCTGGAGCCACTGTGGTACACAGGAGATGTTCTGCTGGCGAACCACTGCAGTCTGACGACGATGTGGATTCTGATGACTCGGAAACTGTATACCAGCTGGCAGATGTGCTAGATCAGTTTAGTGTACAAAGCAGTGGTGAAAGCACAGACAGTGATCTGGATTGACAATATGTACCCTCGAATGACATAAACTATGTGTTTGTTAGATATTTAGACACACAGAAACGGCAATTATTGTTGATATGACTGTTGATATTTGAACAGTTGTGATACACAGGATATGAACAAAATAGCGTGTGGTCATCCAGCTCAATAGTGTGAATAAAATATTTCTGAATCATGACTAAGGTTGTTTGCTTTCTGGAAAAGATTTGACCAAAAATAATGACAATTATTTTGTGAAAAATTGAAATTTTGACCTCAAAATCGACCTAAATTCATTTTTGTTCGAAATGAATCTATTCATAGTAGTTTGTTTTGTTAACAGATTTGTTTGTTATTCTATTGCGGTCATTTTGATACCCATTTGTTAAATTTGATCGAAAAAAAACGATTTTATGATTTTTTTTCACATTTTGGGTACATTTCACTATGGCGGCCATCTTGATGACGTCATAACCGGAAGTTCGTCCCAACTTACGCAATGTTAACATTTATTTTCGTGATCAGGGCGTCATACTTGAACCCCGCATGTATTCGGTTTATGATCATGATTTCATTGAACGCGTCAAAGCACACGGCTTTAATGTAATTATCGATCTCTATTTCCAAACAATAATAACATAGTTATAGGCAGAGACAGATACGAATATGTCAAAGGAAGGAAATGCAGAATATTTCAATATTAAATATTTAAATGGACATTTGGATTACAATTTAAAAGAAAGAAACGAAAATCTTTTAAAAGAGTTTTCAATGTCGAAACTAAGCAAACATCGCCCCGGGACCAGCTTTGTGTCCAAGCACACCAACATTTAATCTAACACAAAGGCAATTCTAGTTTATTCGGGTTAGCTCATTAGGATATGTTTTTTGCTGAGCTCATATCTTTGATGAGCTAATATCCTTTGATCTTGAACAATTAAAGAAGCTCACAATACAAAAATGTATTGGTACTGGTGAGTCATCCAATGATCAAGTACTAGTGGTCTGGCTCCGTTACATAACGAGTTAATTGATTGATGGGTGATGAACTCTTCCAGCGCAGACTTATAATATAAAATATATGATTTCGGATTAGACAGCTCTTTACGAGCTGACTCCCCTGAATCTGTATTGTTTGCAAGGTAATCTAAATATTGCCATTGGTGCTGCAAAAGTAAACACTGTTGTAAAACAAAACAGTCACGTAAGATTGGCTAGTACACTTACATGTGTGTCTTTTCTTTATTGCACCAGTACTCGAGAGAACAGAGTTTTTTCAGCAACTGCATTATTTTCCATATATACTGTTAGAATAATGAAGGAAGACGAATGACGCTTTTCGCACTGGCTTTTGTCAAATTTCGCTTTTTTTTATTTTAGCAGTGTTATCTTGCCTGTAAGGGTGTCATTTAACCCTTTCAATGCTTACATTTTAAAATGTACTTGTCCAGCTTTGCACTTGGTTCTTTGTTTGGTATTCTCGCCGTTTCCAACAATTGTTCAGTTATAACAAGGCGTTGCCTGGATACATTACCAGAACTTGTGGGCTTTCACTGCAGCCCGTCAGTCGTAATAATGCTTACCTCGCAACCCAGAGCGCCCAGGAGGGCTGCCATTTATAGCATCTTTAAAGTATTTGGTAAGACCCGGCTGGGGATCGAGACCGCGACATTATCGCACGCGAGGCGGATACTCTACCGATGCCGTTGCTGTTGAATTAGTCAATAAACAACTCCACGTATATCAAGGCGTTGCCTGGATACATTACCAAAACTTGTGGGCTTTCACTGCAGCCCGTCAGTCGTAATAATGCTTACCTCGCAACCCAGAGCGCCCAGGAGGGCAGCCATTTATAGCATCTTTAAAGTATTTAGTATGATCCGGCTGGGGATCGAGACCGCGACATTATCGCACGCGAGGCGGATATAAATGTACCGATGCCGTTGCTGTTGAATTAGTCAATAAACAACTCCACGTATATTAAGATACAAATGTTGAGTTAAGCAGTTAACAGTCAGACAGCGTCGATACGCTGGCTGCTCTGACTCTTATTTGGTACTACTGGTTTCACGAGAGCGGTCCCAGCAGGAAAAAGGTTCAATTGCAAAATGATTATTATTGCTTATATTATTCACACCAATACCGCATCAGTAAAATCCACGGCGGTAACACTTGGCATAGTAATGTCCGTCAATAATAATTGCACACGTTTACACTGTTCTAAAATTGTGCCCTCTAAATCTAGAAACTGCCATAGTAAAATAAATGGGCATTATGTTCCACAGACAATTGGCTTTCAGAAAAAAACATAGTGTTGAAAATTCACTATGGAGGGAGGGGTGGCGGGGGGGGGGGGGGGGTATTGATTGGGAAAGGTATAATAGTACTTAGAGTGTGTATATCTCACTTAGTGTGTCTGTTGCAGAGATCTTAAACAAATGCTTAGTATCTCAGTGCTTCTTTTCGTTTCCCATAGTACATATTTCAATTTCAAAAATAACTGAAAGAAGATGGATACCAGGTTCGAATTACCTGGAGTAAATTTGCATTCGGATATGGTGATCTCTTATAAGCAAAGTAGCAATAAAAGAACTAAACGACGAATTTGTCTATTCCGTGGAATAAGTTTTCACTTTAACTTTATTTTGCTTGTGGAAGTCGTGGCCATCCTCCTCTTTACCTAACATTAATGTCGTTAATTTGTAGGTTTCTACATTGTTAATGTATCATAAATATAAAGGTGTCATAACAAGGTTTTAAATACGTAAGGATTTCGAAAATTGGTGAGCTTGTCAATGAACATAGTTGAAAAGGTGGATATAATTTCATCATCAAACGATTCTCTTGATGTTAAAGATGTTAAGATAGTTTTATAAAAGTATTCTATGGAATTAGTTGCTTGATTAAGCTAAGACTTAACGTATCAGTTTGGTGTTTACAATCATTAATAACAATTGGTTTCTCTTTTTTTTCTGTTTCATATTCTTGCTGTTGATGAAACAATCTTCGACATATAGGTAAGTTTTTATTTTATTGTGTATTTATATCTAAATAGAGGACCCAGTTCCACGTAGGATTGACTTATACAGTGCGTTCTATTAAATTTAATGTTAGCCAAATATTTCAAACACATTTCTACTAGCAGTTTTCAGAGAAGTTGGAATTTGATAAGTTGATAAGCTCTCTGTCGTTAAATATTAATGTGAGCTGCATGCATGTATAAGACATTCGCAGTTTAAATTACAGCCACCCGTTTTCGGAGTGGCTGACATTTGATGAGGTGATAAGCTATCATTAGCTATTTTATTTTAGCTAACGAATGCAAATCCACAAATGAAATAGCAACACGCCAGTTTCATCGTATATAGCTGTCATTTGATAGGTTGATATTAGCTAAATGGAACTATTAATAGGACGCACTAAGAATTCCAATTAAGAAATATGGAATTACCCTTTCCCTTTACATCAAATATGCATTATGAAACTTTAAAACTAATGTAGGTAAAACAGTGAAATGTATTTAGATATGAAAAATAGATTTTGAATGGTGGAATAAACAGTCAAGGTAGACCTCGCTGACTATTAACATTTCCTTCTCTTGCCGCAAGGTTTTTAAAAGTCGTCCACAAAGGATGTGTCAAAATTGCGTCTGGAAGTGTGACAGGCTTAAGCCAGATAAATGCCTTCTTCTTGACTGTGTTCAGCTGTCTCAGTCTCATATTCAACAAGTTCAGTTACCATTTGTCAACAACGATTCATTTAAAATGTTCTTAGTCTTAATGCGATTTAAGACTTTAAATAGTTTCTAAAATTCGACCCAAAATATTAAAATGACGTTGTTCATTTAAAGACTCATACGGTAAGTTATTTTGTTTAGTTTCCCATATGTAACTGACAGACATTTCAAAATTGAATCCATCTTTTAAATATGGGTTATTTGCCCATTACATTTCGAATAGTGTCACTTTTCTAAATGTGGTCCCCTTTTTAAAATCGATGATGCCCCTTTTACGATCAAAACCATCACTTGCCACAGTTGTATCTATTATCTCGTCCCTTTGATAGTACTGTATAAGGCCCTTATGCATTTACGGGTTAAGCCAGTGCCGTTCCAAATACAGAAAGATGTAAGTACTTATTCATTTCATCCAGGTTCGAAAAGCGAACGACTGAGTTGGCGTTTTCATAGACATATAAGAGACACTCAAGCTTGTGAAATATCTCCTTATTATAACAGTGTATAGCTTTGTTATATAGTTATCTTTCAACTTGGATCATCAGAACAGTTCCCCAATACAATAACTGATGCCAACGCGGGTTATCGCGAATTAAGGATTGGCGTTCTTCTTTATACTATGATTGACGCTCTGAAAAAGGCAAGCATATTGCATTATCGATTACTTTGGATGCAGCTCGACCAGCGGATGCACGAAGTCTGATCACTGTTCGCCAATACGCCAAGGTTTAAATAAAGTCTGGTGAATGGTTTCAATTTTGAGCCAAAAGCATGAATGCCCAAACATGTGGTGTTTTTTTCACAACGTGTATTAATGACGATAAGGTTTGCTTTTCGCGGAGCACAAATATACTGTATTCAGATGTACCTAACGGTATTTTAGATTTAGGTGTTATGTTGTTATCATTACAAATATAGTCAACCCTGTGTTTGAGACCATCAGTGGTCGTGATTTAACTGAACTAATGTGGAAAATGGCAAAAACTATCCGTGCAGTCGAAATACCAAAGACAAATAGCAAAGGTGATATTACAAGTTTACAAAAATGCAACGGGATAAGAGTTGATAACGTTTATATTTATTTAGCTTGCGTTTTATCTTAAAATTCTAGAAAAGCGTGTCGATGCATCAAAGGCGTCTGAAATTTCATTTGAGATATTTTTAAAAAAATATACACACAATATCATGTTAAGCTATTGACCTCGCTAAATGTTTAAAATATAATAATAATAATAATAATAATGACGGTATTGTTTTCGTTTGAGAACATTTAGAAAGTCCCACACAGGACCGTGTTATTATAAATAGTATCTACATTATTGGTTCTCATACTATAATACTAATCTAGTTTATATAATACCATATAGCGAGGTTATTTATAGTAACACATTATAGTGTGGGTTTTCCTAAATTGTCCGCCATTTAAAACATTAGCTCAGTTACATCACGTCGACAGTTCACTTAATCATGATCCTTGGGTAACCAAACAAGTACTGTGCTAGGATAGGAAATGTGCCTCGCGCAAGGGCACTCCATCATGACCCCGCGACCGGGGACCGAACCCGGGACGCCCGGTCCCGAAGTCCCGACGCATGTCAATCGGCCACGATCGATTCCTTCTAATAAGCTGTACGTCACATTTATCTTCGGATCAAAGCATCGATGGTACTGCACATACAAAAGCAACATATAAGACAAAACATTAATGTGCTTCTGCTTTCTTTCATTTGTTTTAGTAGGGTTATTCGCCACTATAAGCATGTTGCAGTTATATCAGAATTGTGCATTGTCCATGGGCACCTAACCATTATTCCGGCGACTAGAACAGCAACCAAATAAATAACAGTTATATATAAAAGCACATCTGACAAAAGAACACTATTTAATTCGATAATTTGAGCCTATGCCTTCTTTGGTATAACTGAACAACGGCTAGGGACAACATATCAAATAAAAACTATTTGGTTATTGTCATACACATTTTAATTTCCAGTGGAATAGAACTTCCAAATATATTATAAGCATACAGCTGAAATTACCTAAATAATAAGAATTTCCCACTGCGAGGAAAACTGCACCACACAATATATTTTGTTTCTTAAATGGTGCGAATGATTGATAATAAAGTCAGGAAATCCTGAGAATGTCTTAACTAAAAACCGAAATATAACCGCCTAATTCTTTCCCTCATATGGATGGTTTCTGACTCCTCTGTAGCAGACAACTTTTTGAAAACGCTTTCCCAAAAGGAGTAATTACTAAAAATGGGCATTGCTTCCTCATGCTAAACTGTTTGCAACTGTATTCAGTACTTTTTGAAAATGCTTTCGCAAAAAGAGTAATTCCTAAAAATGGGCATTGCTTCCTGATGCTAATATGTTTGCAACTGTGTTCAGTAATTGTAGCAGACGACTTTTAGAAAGTGTTAATCCTTTCCCACATGCATAAGCATTTGGAACATGTGCAGCAGATCACTATTGAGATAATATTGGAAAAGAGGAAAATTGCTTATGATGAGTAAATGATTCGTTTGTCACAAAAGTATCAACTATTCTTTTAACACACTTGTATTCAAACACTTTCCATATTTCATTCCTAGATGTTTTTGAAAGACGTCTGCTGCAGAATCGCTGATGTTGGAATGGCCTAACGTAGTTTGGTATTACTCCGTAGGATACTGTCATGATTAAAAAAAAGTTTAACTAAATAGGATACACAGTTACAGTTAACTGTGTATGGTATAAGTCCGTAGTTGTATAATTATGTCTGTGTAAAATGGCCATGTTCCTCGAAACAAATGTAACAGCATGTTCTACCAATATAGATTTAACTCTTTCTGGTATCAGTCGGTAGCTTAACGTGTCTGTATTTATGATTAATGGCCCGGCTTTAATGGATTGATGTTAAAACTGAGCAGGGTATATATCACATGAATGTGCTGCTTACGAGGTGCTGTTAAGAGAGAACAATAAGTAAAATTTCGAAGAGTAGCGAAACTTCGGTTTGTGTTTTTAGGCTTTGCCTTTATTTTGGCTTTAGGGGGGCAGCCATTACAACCATTTTTTAAGTATTTGGTATGCATCCACTGGGATAAGAACCCCCGACCTCCCGCACCGAGGCGGACGCTCTAGAACATGTACATTATATACAGTGGCTATGTTTTATCCAGAATTCGTGTTGATACATTTGGCAACTGAATATATACCGCCATGCTGATGAAGTGGTAGAGCGTATGTGCCTCGGTTGCTGTAGGGCACGGTTTCAACCCCTGCCTGGTCATATACCTAAACAATGGTAGTAATGGTTGTGAGTTTAGCAATACGACTGACTCTAAGACGTCAGACGTCAGGATAAATTGGACTAGTAGTACTGGTTACCTACCCAAGAAATGTTGTGATATAAATGTGCACATTGTTGAACGAGGCGAAAACCACCATACAAACAGAAAACAAATCAAACGAACGATTGCATAAATGAACAGATAATTACATGTATTTATAAGCGGTATCAACAAAGATGATACATAATTACATAAATGAACAGATAGTTACATGTATTTATAAGCGGTATCAACACAGAATGACACACACTTACATAAATGATCAGATAATTACATGTATTTATAAGCGGTATCAACACAGAATGACACACACTTACATAAATGAACAGATAATTACATGTATTTATAAGCGGTATCAACACAGAATGACACACACTTACATAAATGAACAGATAATTACATGTATTTATAAGCGGTATCAACAAAAATGATACATAATTAAATAAATGAACAGATAATTACATGTATTTATAAGCGGTATCAACACAGAATGACACACACTTACATAAATGAACAGATAATTATATTTATTTATAAGCGGTATCAACAAAAATGATACATAATTATATAAATGAACAGATAATTACATGTATTTATAAGCGGTATCAACACAGAATGACACACACTTACATAAAGATACATTCGATGATGGATACATTATCAAAAGCATTATCTAAGTCAGAAGAAATCAAAGACTATTTATAGGACGATTTTCTAAATGAGTGTATCGAAATGTATTTCGTTATCCTTTTCCCATGTTAAGATAAAGTTGACAGTTCATGCCTTTATTGGCCCCCAAATGTTAATTTTTAAGTCTTGATACATGTAATGCAAGCAAAACTTATCTTATCTATAGAATGTTGATGCTCTAATAGCAGCTCGTATATATAGCGTGTATGTTAACCGCTTATTAACATGAGAGAAGATTGCTTCATAATCAGATCAACAACGTGGTGCGATATGATCACGGGAGTTCCCAGTCCCCCAGTAATGTCTTGTTATATCTCAATATATCAAAAACGACATATTGTTCGAGATCTATAACTATATTAGGGAATATTTAGATTTTTGCAGAATGCAGACTAATGCGAAAATGGGACTGCGTTCAATAGACAAAACGTTTAATATTAAAGGATTGGTACTGTTATTGGAACCCGTCCCGTGTTCACGACTGAAACCGTTTTTGTTTGCCAATCGTGTTTCTATCATAGTGCCTATTGAACACAGTGTTTGTATGAGTGTAATCACGTAGAAGCATTAATTGTTTGGTGATTTTACGCTGCTTTTAAAAATTGTTTTGTTATATCACGGCGTTTCCTGGGTCAGTTACTAGTACTAATTGGACCCTTTAGCCTAACACCAGCCAGCCAGTCGTAATGCTAACCATGCAACCATGAGAGCCAAGATGGGCAGCCATAGTATTTCCCGTAAAAGCAAGTCTTACATATTCTATTTTTGATCGGTATTTTAAGCCGTTTTTCAACAGCAGGTCAGTTACATCATATCGTTTAGTTTATAATGTACCATTTCTACCTGTACAGAATAGAAAACATTGTGGCGAAAAAGAAAAAAATGTGTTCCCCTTGATGGACTGATATAAATGAACTGTTGAGGACCATCTGCATGTATTTGCGTCTGAACATGTGGAGGTATATAATAAATTGGAGTTATCACACGTTTAAGAGTAATCGGAAGTCAACAGCACTATTGCTGTTGAAAGCGGCATTAATTTCGATTCATCAAATAGTACAGAAAAAAAATGAGGCAAAGTCCCCTACGACTGTCAATTTGTGTATTGGTCAATTTCTAATTTTTTGTAAATAGTCGAGGTCCATTGGGCAACAACTATGCTTGAAATAATTCAGTTGCGGGCCGACGGTCATGGTTGAGTGCTGTTTGGCAAGGGACATTTCTTAGCCTAGATCTGGTTTATTTACCCAGGAATGATGAATTAGTGAACTGTCGCCGTGATATAACTAAAATAATGTTGGAAAAACGGTGTAAAACCCCAATTAAACAAAACAGAATAGTTCAACAGGAACCATGTTCGATGTTGATATAAGCTCCGCCACAGACAATTTAATCGTAATGCTACCCGGATCTATACTGCTCGTTAATAAGCAGCTATGGCACCATCTTTTATCATAACAGACAGATTAATCATTCAAAGCAACATATCTTAATCACCATACCAATGGATAAGCGCAAAACAGGTCTTACTATAACTTGTAATAACATGTTGATACAACTGTTTTGCTTACAAATACACGTACTTTGTTGATAGATATATGAACCGTCCCACAAGTAAACCAGCATTATTGTCCCTGCGTACAGTATCGACCCGGATCAGCCTTGGTATGCCGCGCAGACGCTTTTGTCCATAATGTTGGTTTTCTCGTGGAACGGCTCATATATATATGCATCTTTTACGATGCCACCGGGAGATAATTTGAACTTCCGTTATTCTGGGTTTAGTAGAGCGTTCATTGACAATGATAATCAGGACTGGACGCCTGATGTCTACGTTCGGACGTTGACTGATTCGTTACTGTCGAACAGCAAAGATGGAAACGTATATAAATATATATATACATATACGGACAGAATAAAGTCTCGAGATTAGTCTTCTAACTCAAACTTATGATTTATATTAAAATATTATACATGAAACAAAATAATAATAAAACATAAAGTTATCATAAGTTTTTGAAACTGAAGACCAATCTTCAGACTTTATTCTGTCCGTATAGATATCCATGTCTGAGACTTTTCACTTTTTAACGATCTTATATATTAGCCGTTCCACGAGAAAACCACCATTATAGACTATGCGTAAAATATCGACTTAGATCAGCATGCCGCGAAGCCTAACCCGATCAGACACTTTTCGCCTCCTGCGGATTTTTCTGTTTCAGGAATCATTACTCTATACATCTATCTCCCTGGGACGGAATGTGTCGGCCCGGATTAGCCTGCGCGAACTGCGCGAACTGCGCAGGATGATCTGGGTCGATACATTACGCAGTGACCATTATGTTGGTTTTCTCATGGAACTGTTCATATATTATTGATTGTAGAACATTGATGAATATTAGTCTGAATCGTTCAGTACCCTTGTAACTAAGTCTATTACAATGGACACGATTCATCTGTAAGAATATGTTAACCCTTTCATACATACAACGAATCAGCTGCAGGAGATTTTGATAAAGTATAGGCAATCTTAGGATAGATCTCTTTACGTGAAGTTAAGATCTTTCTGGAAAAAGGTTTAGAAACAATACTGATGATATCAGTGGTAGTAGTAAAGCGTTGGTAATGGCTACGAATTGAAAAATGGGAGATGTTCTAGAAAGCCTCTGAGACTATTAGAGTTATTGTTGGAAGTCAAATAACCGATTCAATTGAAGGCATTAGAGGGAAGTTCACGATTCATCAACAACAATACGATATGAATGATCAATTAAGCCTACTGTGTGTTTAATCTAAAAGCGACCTTGTGAATAGATAGCGCATTTTGTCATTTATATAACTCTTTCACTGCCAAATTTCATGAAGTCGACTCTTCCATGTTGAAAATTGAACCTCTCCATTTTTCGTCCAACATGCAATTTGGTAAAATGCAATCTCTAAGTGGTTAACAATGAAGATTTAAGGAGAGCAGTCTCGCCTGAATCTGAATCGTTTGCAAAAGCCTTTAATTGTCTTTGGCAGAGAAAGAGTTAAGAAGAGAGCGACACATATGAGGAGTGAGGGACATTCATAACACACAATGGTGATGGAATCTGCGACCCGTTCTTTTAATTTTGCAACGCGAAGTGCAATCACTCGCTTGCAAGGACATGTTGTAACATACAGCCAAACCTTTACTAAAGACCACATTGGAACAGCGATGCGGTGTCTTTAGCAACCACACGTTTTGTTTCCCAATTCCTCATTTTATGCATAAACGAACCTGTAATTAAAGACCACATCGGAACAGCGATTCGGTGTCTTTAGCAACCACACGTTTTGTTTCCCAATTCCTCATTTTATGCATAAACGAACCTGTAATTAAAGACCACATCGGAACAGCGATTCGGTGTCTTTAGCAACCACACTTTTTGTTTCCCAATTCCTCATTTTATGCATAAACGAACCTGTAATTAAAGACCACATCGGAACAGCGATTCGGTGTCTTTAGCAACCACACTTTTTGTTTCCCAATTCCTCATTTTATGCATAAACGAACCTGTAATTAAAGACCACATGTGATCAAAGACCATACTGTTCTGTTCTCGTGGGTGGTCTTTATACATAGGTTCCTCTGTATTTTACATGATATATGGTATAGGTATATATGTATATAGCTGTATGTGCTGTGAGCGCCATTAAATAACGATCTCTTAAACAAGTCGCTTAACATAAAAGATTGAAATTGTTGAGAAACATGTAAATAGACACCCATTGTATCTAGTAACAGACGTTGGAGAAATTTGCGATCTGTCTTTACAACAACAAGAAGAGAAAACACACACAGAAAGGTGTTCTTAAAACATTTGTAATTGATTATTTGTTGAAATTTACAATGACATCAAGCCGATGAAAGGAAAGACGAGATATAATGACAATGTTGACAACACACGTAAAGTGACACCCGCGGGTCATCTTGTAATAAATGTTAACGAAATATGCCACCCTTCCTAATTGGCCGCATGGAGAATAAATTGTGATCAATTATGTGGGGAAGTAAACAGCCGGTCAACTTTGAAGACATCTGCGACTCTTCTTTATGAGGTCGCGTAGAGCAATGACACGAAAACGAAAATGTTTTTCTTATAACTATATATGCGTTGAAAGCAACATTAAACAACATCGATACCAATAAAAGCAAAAGCCATGACACATTGGCAATGTTGACAAAACACGCAAAGCGAGACATCTTGTAATTAACGTTCTTGAAATATGTCACTTGTCCTAATGGCCGCACGGAAGCGAGTGACCAATCCCGGGGGAAGTAAACAGCCGGTCAACTTTGAGGACATCTTCGAATTGTCTTTATGACGCAGCGAACAGCAAACACACGAGTATTAAGAAAGCTGTCTTGTAACTGTATTTGCGTAGAACGAAACATTAAACAACATCATTCCCGACAACACACAATACAAGACATATTGACAATTATAACCACACACGAAAAGCAACAGTCGCGGGACATCTTGTAATTAATGTTGACAAAATATGCAACCCGTCCTAATCGCCGCACGGACAATAATTGTGATCGATCCAGTTAGGATGTAAACAGCCTGTCAACTTTGAAGACATCTTTGACTTTACACAACAAACACAAGAAAAAGAAAAAAGTCGTCTTGTAACTGTATATGCGTTGAAAGCGACGTTAAAAAACATTGAAACTGATAAAATAAAAGACAACACATCATGGAAAGCAACACTCGCATGGCATCTTGAACTAACGTTGATTACAAAAGCCACCCGTCCTAATGGCCGCACGGGGAATTGAATCCTGTGACCAATCCCGGGGATAAGTAAACAGCCGGTCAACTTTGATGACATTTGCGACTTATCTTCATGACGTCGCGTAGAGCAATCACACAACAACGAAAGGTTTGTCTTGTAACTATGTATAAGTTGAAAGCGACACTTAACAACCGCGATACCGATGAAAACAAAGGACGACAAGACATATTGACAATGTTGACAAGTTGACAACACACGGAAAGCGACACCGCGGGACATCTTGTAATTAATATTGACGAATGTATGCCGCCTCTCCTAATGGCCGCATGGAGAATAAATTGTAATCAATCCAGTGGATAAGTGAACAACCGGTCAGCTTTGACGACATCTGCGACTCGTCTTCACTTAATGAGTTGAAAGCGACATTAAACGACATCGATACCGATAAAACAAAAGACAAGACATATTGACAATGTGGACAACACACGGAAAGCGACACTCGTGGGACATCTAGTAATTAACGTTGAGGACATCTGCGACCTGTCCGTATTGCCTCACGGAGAATAAATTGCTTGACCATCCCGTGGGGGGGGTAAACTACCGGTCATATGAATGTCCATGGTACGGTATATCTAATTAACCCTTGTCCCGGTACCTCAGGCGGAAACGACGCCAGCAGTGTGTGTTTTAGTGTTTTATGCCAATTTCAACAATTGTTCAGTCTTATCACGGCAGCGTTTCCTTGGTAGGTTACCTTTAGTACTCGTCCATTTACCCTGACACCAGCGAGTCAGTCGTCATGCTACCACCACAGACGGGAAAGGCATTTCTATGTTTCAAAGTATTTCGTTTGACCGACCTTCCACTACACCACCGTGGTACATGTAGTACGCTGCGGACTGTTAATCCAGGGGTTGTGATTTCGAATCCCTTCTCGGTCAACATTCTCTCCGACATTTAAAACAAGTTAATTCGACAGGCGTCATTTGTATTCCACCGAAGGGCTAACTGTCTAACCGGAATAGGGCTCAGTTATTTTGTAAAAAAATGGCTACGTTGAGTACTGGTATGCAAATAAATTAATTCATTTCGGAACTACGTTAAGATAAAAGTACATGTATATTTATTGAACAGACTTGAAAACTGTGTGTCAAAAGGAGATAATATTCATTATGAGCGTGTTATCCTCTCTAACCGCACTGTTTTTAAAATATGCACTTCCCCTATCCTTCTCAATTACCGCGACAAGTATTAACACTAAAAGCGCTGAATTGCTTCAAGTAGACTCTTCAATGTTAACCGAGCCACGGTAGCTTAGTCGGTAGCAACCCGGGCTGTCAATCCAAGGTTTGTGAGTTCGAACCCCAGCTCGGCCAACATTATTTCCGACGTTTGACAAAAGTCACAGTGACCAGCGTTATTCGTCTTTCACCAATGTGCTTAGACTCTATGTGGAAAAGCATCCAGTTGCTAGGAAAGTATGTTTCGTGGAATACTGGTTTGAGAAGATCTGGAAACACATGAGAAGGTGAACTAGCCGCCGTGATATGACTGAACAATAGTTGAAAACAGCGTTAAACTCTAATCAATCAACCAATCAGCTCTTCTATGTTCAAAAGCAGTCTGCATTTCCTATTTATTGCCGAAAATAACATGAACTATTTAACAAACATACATATTTATACACAGTAAAACAATTAAATATAGACAAAAGGGTCTGGCCACAGGTCAGTCCGGCCCGGAGGTCCAGATAAGGACGAGTCTACAGCTCTTTTACTCACAATATCTCACATATCTTTCAAGCAGACCCTATGATGTGGGTACTTAAAGAATCGTCACAATGAGACGATTATTTTGAGTACCCATAACATAGGGTTAGAGGGTAAAATAAAGATTTTAGAACATGCAAAACTCCCCGTATATAGAGCTCTGAGTCCCTTACATTTAACTTGCAATATAATAATGTCTTCTATAAAAGTAGAAAATTTAGCAATGTTAACGATTTGAAGACATTTATTCCTCCTTTCCAGTTGTGTAGTTTAGTTTGACATGTATACGAGAAGGCTCTAAATACACTGTAAGAGTAATTAGTGAAGATGAGACAGAAACAAACATATCTGGTGTAAATAAGAGAAACTCGGAGAAAACAAATCGTAAAACTCGTCCCCCTAGTGTGTGTACTATTATTCCCATCTCATTATTTCCGAGAAGACTCGACTGTCAATGCCGGACAAACAATAAAGATTTTACAAGATATAAATTGACAGGGCATAAGTTATTTGTTTTCTCCTAGTTGGAGTAATTCGTCTTAGCTGGGAATGCCCGTTCTTAATAGAGTGTTATATTATTCATTTCGCCGTCTGTGGAACGTGAATTATTTCTTCTCTTTCGGGCACATGCTTTTGATCATGCATGCATGATGCATGACATTCAAATCTCGTTTATCTCGCCTTACTTCTTATTCGTGCAAGTCGAATTTGAACTGAATATGTATGCAACACTGTTCAAATAACGTAAATAAAAAAAAACGTGTGTACAATGATTTGAATTGTTTTTTATTTGAGTGTTGTTACTTGCGATGTCGTAATCTTGACTGAATTGCGGTGTTGCTCATAAAACGTAGTGTTCGATTGAAGCTACATGTACAATAATTAGAAAAAGGGTTTGATATTTGTTTTATTCAAATCGGTTTAATTTCAATGTAGATATTGGATTAGGTTGTAGCAACATTGTGGTTTGGTTTAAAGGTACAGTATTTATTTGGTATAAAAGTTTTCTTGGTTTGTACAATGTACAATTCGGTTTGATTTAAAGGTATATATTGATTTGATTTCAATGTACATATTGGTAGGGTTTAAAGATGAATATTTGGTAACTACTACTACTTCTACTACTTCTACAACTACTTTAATTACTACTACTACTTATACTACTACTACTACTGCTGCTGCTGCTGATACCTATACAACTTCTACTACTTTTACTACTACTACTACTACTACTACTACTACTACTACTACTACTACTACTAATACTACTACAACTACTACTACTACTACTACTACTGCTGCTGCTGCTGATGATTATGATGATGATACTTTTACTACTTATAATACTACAACTACTACTGCTGCTGCTGCTGATGCTACTTATACAACTACTTTAATAACTATTACTACTACTTTAATAACTTTTACAACTACTACTACTTATAATACTGCTACTGCTGCTGCTGATACTTATACAACTTCTACTACTTAAACTTCTACTACTACTTTAATAACTACTACTACTATTTATTCTTCTTCTTATAATACTACTTCTACTGCTGCTGCTGCTGTTGCTGATACTTATACAACTACTACTACTTCTACTACAACTTTAATTACTATTACTACTACTTCTACTTTTTCTTAAAATACTGCTGCTGCTGCTGCTGATACTACTAAATAAATTACTACAACTACTTCTACTATTTCTACTTAAAATACTGCTACTGCTGTTGATACTTATAAAACTATTACTACTACTTTAACTGTAGTAAAATACACAGTTTTTACTAGTACTTCTACTACTATTACTTCTACTTCTACAACTATTACTACTACTACTACTACTACTACTACTACTTTTACTACTACTACTACTGCTACTACTTCTACTTCTACAACTACTACTACTACTACTACTACTACTACTACTACTAGTACTACTACTACTACTACTACTACTACTACTACTACTACTACTTCTACTTCTACAACTATTACTACTACTACTACTACTACTACTACTACATCTACTACTACTTATTATACTACTACTGCTGCTGCTGATACTACTTCTACTTCTACTACTTCTACTACTACTACTACTTGTACTACTACTACTTCTACTACTACTACTACTACTACCACTACTACTACTACTACTACTACTACTACTACTACTACTACTACTACTGCTGCTACCACCACTACTACTACTACTACTAATTTTACTACTACTATATATATATATTACTACTATTATTAATACTATAAATAATAAAAACAATATTAATAATAATAACAAAAATATTTATTATTATAATCAGAATAATAAACTAATTGATAATGGGTATAACAATTAAAGAGTAACGTTCATAGAAAACAAAAGTCAAGATAGTGATTATTTATTTGAGCAAAAAAATTCAATTACATTACACGCTGTAAGTTGTGTAATAATACAGATACTACTGGTATTGTTAGTATTGTTTGATTAGGAACAAATCATCCGGAAGTTCCAGGAGTCACAAATGCACTAATTACTTGACATCGGAAGAACTTGCGACGTTACCCTATCACACCTAACGACCGATATAGCAATTCGGTGAATTGTTATAATCACACGTTGCGTAATATTTACATCGATTTCTGACACATTGTGCAGTGAAACACAGATATGGTGGTACCGTCATTGTTAGATTTGTCCGAGAAAATTGTCTTAAGAAATCAAAAGACAAAAAAGATTACCGTCGTATGTAAATAATTTGTAACTTAAGCTATCAATCAAAGAATGTTCTAGGAATACCACTTGTATCACTGCTATAATTAAAACCGACATACTATAACTACGGGGTGTTCTCTCGTTTGTTAGCAAAGTTTTTAACGCCGCTTTTATCGTACGTTAAGTTTATAGCTAATTAATAGCTTTTCAAAAGCCCTAAACGAGTCACCATAGCTGAATTATCCTGCCACTTTGCCTGGGTGGCATTTATCGATTTGTTGGTGTTTTACACTAGTTAAAAACATAAATATCAGTCATATCACTACGTTTACTGGGTAATCTACCATTACTACTTGTCCATTTATCCTAACACCAGAAAGTTAACCTTGAGCACATATGTTGGAAAGTTATTACTATTAGTGTTAAGATAGGATAACGACTGATGTATCGGTACCAGGATTGTATTAGTCATAATAAAAATACTACTGGTAATAAAACATATACTACTGGTAATGATACAGGTAATACTTGTAATAATACAGGTACTACTGGTAATAATACAGATGCTACTGGTAGTAATACAGGTACTACTGGTAATAGTACAGGGACTACTGGAAGGAATACAGGTACTACTGGTACTAATACAGGTACTACTGGTAGTAATACAGGTACTACTGGTAATAATACAGGTACTACTGGTAATAATACAGGTACTACTGGTAATAATACAGATAGTACTTGTTATAATACAGCTAGTGCTTGTAATACTACATATACTACTGGTAGTTATACAGTAACTACTGGTAATAATACAGATACTACTGGTAATAATACAGATACTACTGGTAATAATACAGGTACTATTGGTAATAATACAGGTAATACTGGTAATAATACAGGTATATAATATATTCACGAACATGACCATGCGATACACTTGGGAATCAGGCAAGACGCATCACTTAAATTGTCTAATAGAATAAAAGAAAGATGTCAAAAAGGTAAAAATGCATTCTTTGCATTTGCCGATGTAGGTATGCGATCTGATGCACTTAATCCTATTACGTCAGTGAAACTATACAATAGTATCGTAGTTCTGACAATACTATACGGTAGTGAACTCTGGAACAACATGTCACAGTCTGATATAGATGCAGTCAATAGGTTACAGCACTATGTTGTAAAATCTATCCAGGGTTTTAAAACCAGAACAAGATCTCGTGCGAATCTATGGTCGGCACTTATCGTCTGTCATCTCGAATCGACATAAGAAAACTAAAGTTCTTACACAAACTACTCAGTTTAAGAAACGGATCACTGAGTAAAAACTTGCTACTCAAAAAAGCTTTGGCTTTTATACAAAATCCTAGAACGGTCTTAAAAGGCTTTATCCCTGATATTTTTTAGAATATTGAAATTGTATGGTCTCTCAAATATGATCAATGCATATTTGAACAATGCAGGACTTCTGCCGTCTAAGACTAGCTGGAAATTAACAGTAAATACCGTTGTCAATGCATATGAATCCGACAACTGGAAATTGAGAATAAGTGTCGACCAAGATTTTTCTAGATTTGAACGGTTGCACACTGCCATCTACCCAAGTGTTATTTACGATGTGTTTACAGAGGTTAAGCCAAATATTGCCAAAACAATTGCTAAAATATGGGTAAACATTCCGGATGCTGACAATCTGTATTGTAAACTGTGCTATGCGTTTATCAGCGATAGTATAAAACACGTTCTTTGTGAGTGTCCATGTTTGACGTCGCAGAAAACGTCGTTCATACTAAGCATACAACATGAGGTTAATGCTGGTATTGCGGAAGAACTTAGCTCGGACTCATCTGAAAGTGTTGAAGATTCTAGGCTCAAAACTGGAAACCGATATTTCACATGAAACAGAAAGACTAATGCTCGAGCGCTCATTGGTGTATGCCTATGGCTGCCTTAGGAAGCTAGTGTGATCTCTGCGAGTCGGAAATCACACATAGTTACAAAATGCACTTAACTGCGTTCTGTGCTCGAACCTTAAAGATGAAACACGGTCATAAAGCACATATCCATGAAGGAAAGCAGTAAATCTCACTATACAACAGTGTATATATTCATATCATTATTTGTACATGAACTGCATAACGATGCTCTATATCCATACTATTTGTTAATTTAACTTAAACTTGTTTATATTTGTTATTTATCAATCTCCACTAGGAGGAATTAAAATGAATAAATAAAAATAAATAAATAAATAAATAAATGTACTACTGGTGGTAACATATGTACTACTGGTAATAATACAGGTACTACTAGTAGTAATACAGATACTACTGGTAATAGTATAGGTACTATTGGTAATAATACAGATAGTACTTGTAATACTACATATACTACTGGTAGTACTACAGGTACTACTGGTAGTAATACAGGTACTACTGGTAATAGTACAGGTACAACTGGTAATAATACAGGTACTACTAGTAGTAATACAGGTACTTCTGGTAGTAGTAAAGGTCCTACTGGTAATAATACATATAGTCCTTGTAATAATACAGCTAGTTCTTGTAATACTACATATACTACTGGTAATAATACAGGTACTACTGGTAATAATACAGATAGTACTTGTTATAATACAGGTAATACTTGTAATACTACATATACTACTGGTAATCATACAGGTACTACTGTTAGTAATACAGGTACTACTGGTAATAGTACAGGTACTACTGGTAGTAATACATGTACTACTGGTAATAGTACAGGTACTACTGGTAATAATACTAGTCCTACTGGTAATAATACAGATACTACTGGTAATAATACAGTTACTACTGGTAATACTACATGTACTACTGGTATGCAACAGGTACTACTTGTAATACTACAGGTACTTCTTGTAATACTACAGGTACTACTGGTAATAAAACAGGTATACCGGTAATAATACAGATAGTACTTGTTATAATACAGGTAATACTTGTAATACTACATATACTACTGGTAATAACACAGGTACTACTAGGGTACTACATGTACTACTGGTAGTACTACATGTACTACTGGTAATACTACATGTACTACTGGTAGTACTACATGTACTACTGGTAGTAATACATGTACTACTGGTAATAATACAGGTACTACTTGTAAAACTACAGGTACTACTGGTAATAAAACAGGTATACCGGTAATAATACAGATACTACTGGTGATAAAACAGGTACTACTGGTAGTAAAACAGGTACTACTGGTAATAATACAGGTACTACCTGTAGTAAAAAAGGTAATACTGGTAATACTATGTGTACTGCTGTATTACTGGTAATAATACAGGTACAACTGGTAGTAAAATAGGGACTACTGGTATTAAAACAGGTACTTCTGGTAGTAATACAGATACTACTGGTAATAATACAGGTACTACTGGTAATAATACAGGCACTACTGGTAATAATACATGTACTACTGGTTTTAATACATTTATTACTGGTAATAATACAGATACTACTGGTAATAATACAGGTACTATTGATAATAATACAGGTACTACTGGCAATAATACAGGTACTACTGGTAATAATAAAGGTACTACTGGTAAAAATACAGTAACTACTGGTAATAATACAAATACTACTGGTAATAATACAGGTACTATTGGTAATAATACAGGTACTACTGGTAATAATACAGGTAATACTGGTAGTAAAACAGGTACTACTGGTTATAATACAGGTACTACTGGTAATGATACAGGTACTACTGGTACTACTATAGGTACTACTGGTAATAATACATATACCACTGGTAATAATACAGGTACTACTTTTAATATTACAGGTAATACTGGTAATAGTACAGGTACTACTGGTAATAACATAGATACTGCTGGTAATAACATAGATACTACTGGTAATAAAACAGGTAATACTGGAAATATTAAAGGTACTACTGGTAATAACATAGATACTGCTGGTAAAAATACAGAAAATAGTTACTACTGGTAATAATACAGGTACTACTGGTAATAATACAGGTACTACTGGTAATAGTACAGGTACTACTGGTAATAACATAGTTGCTACTGGTAAAAATACAGAAAACAGTTACTACTGGTAATAACATAGTTGCTACTGGTAAAAATATACAGAAACACAGATACTACTGGTAATGATACAAGATTCAAGACTCAATTATTTGTTCACATAAGACAAAATGTTCATCTTGTACATACATGTACAACCTCTCAAATCTTAAACACACTTGAATCTTGAATCTACATGTACACTATAAAACGCAAAATACAAAAGCACAAATAATATGTATATCAATATGTCAGATAGTGTTGAGAAGATGGTTTATCAAATGATGTAAAAATACATACACATATAAGTATTAACGGTTTAAATCAGTATAAACTAAGCTTAGGGTTAAATGTGCTGAACTCCAGATTATAGATAGTATAGTCAAAGTTTTAAAACTGTTCAAAAGTTGTCTTGAAATATTACAATCATAATAAAGTAATAAGTTCAATTTCCAGTACAATAAACATCTAAATATGGATTTTGTTATGCTTGATCTTTACTGAGTAGACATACCAAGTAAGCCACATTGTATACATTTTCATGACTTTCAATCGACTGTTTTTCAACATTTACTGCCAAAATAGTTTTGAACTATTTAATACTTACTTTTGTTTCACCATTACCAATATTTGCAGAAGTTTCAACATTTCAAAATTTTGATCTCAATGTGGAGTCCAGGACCTTTAATATTAAAAGATGTCGTATTCTTATTAGTTGTGAATGGAGATTGTGAAAATTAAAAATGCATTGTATATTTATTTATAAGACCGTGCTACATGTATAACTGGTACCCTGTTATAGGCGACGTAAAACAACATGCAAGGCTACATGTATAACTGGTACCCTGTTATAAACGACGTAAAAAACCATTCAAGCAAACAATAAACTCAACGCAAATACAACAAGAAAATGTCGAGAGCGAAGCTTCATGACGACACCAGTTTAAATAATAAAGCGGGTTAACTCTTTCGCTGCAAAAGGCCATTTAAGATGAGAGGAAGTGAACTAGTCTTTCCCTCACCATATTTCTCTTATTACTCAATCAAATTCTGTATTGTGGGTACTCAAAACGTAGGGTTTACTTGTCAAATAAGGATTTTAGAACATGAAAAATGCCCCTTATCGAGAGGTCTGCATTTGCAATTAATGCAGATTCAGTTGCCAACGAGACATTTATTTTTACCAAATGTCCAGTTTGACGAATAATGGATAGGTCCAATTTATTTTCAACATGGAAGGGTCGACTTTTGTGAAATTCAGCAGCGAATGCGTTAACTGTTAATTTGCTCCGCTTCCACAGTTATAATATCCTCCTGTTGCTCATAAAAGTTACAATAAAAATGTATTTCTTGGCGTTAAAACTGAGACCTTTTCTACATTTGAGCCTGAAATGTATCCGTGAGGACATATCAACTTTCACAAAGCAACACGAGTCGTGTCAAGTCAGTTGAGATAGGGGGAGGGGGGGGGGGGGGGGGGGGGGGAGAGGTTATGGGAGGGGGGGGGGGTGAGCATGGGACGGGGGACCATGGCTCTAGATCGGATACATATTACACATTCTAAAAAATCTTAAATAGACGTTTCAAACTTATGTTGTTGGTACTCGAAAGACGGTGATCGAACTCGCGACCTCTCACACCCGAGGAAGTGACATTAAAGCCCCCAAATTGACAGCCGCTGCTCATGCGTTTTGTACAAACACTGTCTAATTTAATGTCTTGGATGTGAAATATGCCACACAGGGGACAGCTCATATTACACTGTGAGACAATTATTTTATTCACGTTCGCTTGTTTTTCTGCGAGAAGCTGGCGTGTGTTTGTGTTGTTTGTTGGCATGCTGTTTGACGCCAGCATCAAATCAAATCAAAGCGCCAATGGCACTGTAGTGGCGATCGTATGGAAAATCCTGCAAAGTAACAAGCAGTATATCGGTGTAGGGCTTGCGATGACTCTGGTGCGGGTAAATTTGAGAATGTATGAACCCTGCATCTTTTGACAGAAGAATAATGTTAGTTTGCCAGAATGTTGTCTTGGTGATTTTTTAGTTACGTTCTGAAATTGGTCGTGATGTGTTCAAAATTAGGCCATTCCAGATTTATGAAAAATCTAGTTGGTACTCGATAGACTACCGTTTTAGCTCATTAGAATGGCTATTTGTAATCTAAATTGTTCGGGTAATCACATGTTCATCCCCAGGTCGCTGGGCCATATTAAGATGAATATTTTGTACACTTTAGAAATGACTAATTATCAAGGAAGGAGAGAAAACAGTATCCATTAGTTTGGTGTTTGTTTCAATGATGTCCGATATTAAACAGGTCTGTTCAATTTAGTCCCTTCACATTGCATGATTGAGGGTATATTTATACGTATCTGAGGTTGTTAAACCGCTTGGAAAAATGTGAGTGCAAAAACAAACACAAACGTGCTCAAAAGGCACAATTTCACTATTTGTCAAACTGTTCAATTCATAAAAATATAGGCATATATTATAATGCTCGATCTCCAAACTAAATTAAGCTACACTTTCAGCATTGATTGCTAATTGACTCTAAAACGTGACTACGTGTATACATAACGTATGTGCACACTGACATCGTGTGTCCTTTAAACCTTTGTAAACCTGCCTTATCATCTAGACGCTTTCATATATTTAAACAACTACAAAATAAAGCGTTTATAATATTGAGATAACCAGTGTAGCGCGCTATTTATAGAACCTTTTGGAATTTCCAGATTTGAGTATCATCAGAGTTATTCGCCTTATTTGCAAGGCATATAGAACGCGCAATGATATTTAGTATCTGTTCAATCATGACGAAGATAATATTTACATATTTTAACTCTATGTAGATAATGTCTCGATAAAACTCAAATATTAGTAACAATCCGGTACCAAAGTAGCACTGACATAATTATTATTTATCACGTCTCTGCATCAATGATGGAACTATAACGGATGTGAGTAAATTAGTTTGCAGTAAGGAAAACAAATATCAACCGATTGTTCAAAACCGACTATGTAAATATTTTTCGTTGCTGTTGTTTCTGTTAGCATTAAAAATCAGGTATGTCACAGCGTTTCTTTGGTGAATGTTCAGAACTTCTGAGTCATTTATTATAACACAAGCGAGTATAACCTAACACTCGAGAGCGCCATTTCTAATTTGTCTTTGTAAATAAACAGTGGACTTGCGAAAGCTCGAACGTGTGATAACTGAAATACATCGTTTAACTCGAACCGATTAATTAAATGGAAGTTTCTTTTGGAAACCGTATAACAGAAGTTCCGCATGCTCAGACGAACATGCAGAACTGCTGCTATGCTGCTGTTTTATATGAGTTTGTCACTCACCTGTTGTTCATATTAAATATTTAAGTGTAAATAAATTACGAACCGGAAAATACGTGAAAAAAACCAGAAGAATATTCAGAACTGCGACTTCGTCGATTGAAGCACGCCAATATTCAAAGTAATGTATAGGTCCCGTTGGTCTTTTAGTACAGCCTCTGTGTTGTTGTGGTAGAGCGTCCGCCTCGGGTGCAGGAGGTCGCGGGTTCGTTCCCTTGTCGGGTCATACGCAAGACTTAAACACTAGAAGTACTGGCTGCCCGCCTTGGCACTCAGGGTTGCGGGTTTAACATTACGAATGACTGCCTAGTGTCGGGATTAATGGACAAGTAGTACTGGTAACTTACGCACGAAACGCTGTGATATAACTGAACAATTAATGAAAGCTGCATATATGTGACGGTGTCAACCGGATATAGAAACAGATGCATTTTCATTGCTTCCAATTCTAAACTTACAATTTCAACGCATAATCTTTCCACTAATTGAACGTTCGCTGCATATATGTGACGGTGTCAACAGGTAGATATATTGGAGAAAATATAAGAATAATTCAAGAGTGTATAGAACATCTTAATGATACAAATAAACCGGGGCTATTACTCTTGGCTGATTTTGAAAAAGCTTATGATATTATTGACCATAATTACATGTACAAATGTTTAGAACAAATTAATTTTGGTAGTGGTTTTATAAAATGGGTTAAATTGTTTTATAGTGGTATTAACAGTAAAATACTTAACAACGGCAATATGTCAGACAGTTTTTTAATTGAACGAGGAGTAAGACAAGGCTGTCCATTGTCTTTGTCCTTGTTCCTTTGTTGTATTGAATTGTTATCAAATTACATCATTAAAAGTAAAGAAATCATTGGAATCAAAATCGATGATCAGGAAACGAAACAAACTATGTTTACGGATGATGCAACATTTCTGACAGATGGAACTGAAAAATCATTTAAGTCCTTGATTTACATTTTAACAGATTTTTGTAAACTGTCTGGATTAAAATTAAATATTAAAAAAACAACAATTTTAAGGGTTGGTAGCTTAAAAAATGAACATTTAGAATACTGTAAAAGAAATAAGTTCATTTGGACTTCTAACTCAGCTAAAACATTAGGAATTATTTTTTCCAACTATGCAGATGTCGTTTTAAATGAAAATATAATTCCAAAATTACAAGAGTTTAAAAATGTTCTTAAACAATGGCAATATCGGAAACTTACACTGCTGGGAAAGGTTACAGTTATTAAAACATTTGCATTACCAAAACTTATTTATCCACTGACAGTGTTACCAAATCCACCGGCAAACATACTCATTGATATTAATAAAATAATTTATAACTTCATATGGGATAATAAACCAGACAAAATTAAAAGAGCTAAAATGTCACAATCTATTGAAAACGGTGGAATTGCAGTCCCAAATATATTCTTACTTGTAAAATCTCTGAAAGCAAGTTGGATAAAGCGATATTTGGACGATAAAAATACTGGCTCGTGGAAAATATTCTTTAACAAAGCTTTAAAAAAGTTCGGAGGCAAATTAATATTCGAGTGTAAACTACACGAAACTGATATTCAAAATATGTTCAATAAAAATACTTTTTTTTCTAAAGGATATGTTGGTATCATGGAATAAAATTAGAAGTAAATTACCAAAGAATAATATTCAAAAAGAAATAATTTGGAACAACACAGATATAAAGTGCAATGGCAATACAATGTTCTACATTTTAGAACATGTATTTGATTTCCGTACAAAAACATTTTTCGATTTTGAAACATTGAAGTATATATACAATCTTAACTCAAACAATTTCCTGAAATATCAGAATATCATTGGAAACATTCCAGATGAAATGAACCAGAACCAGTGAATGACGAAAATAAACAATTAGTTACAAAAATAGTAGAACTGAAAAAAGTAAATATTTTTTTATATAAACT